>JACSZP010006593.1:0-11277 GCA_016161895.1 Pinna nobilis | reverse complement strand
TCTAGTGGAAAATGAAATCCCTGGCAGCAAAGCTGATACTCTCTGACCTAGATAAATAGGGCAAAGGTCATAATACACACTTTGATCACTAACATTTGTGTGTAAAATTTGATTTGGACAGTTTTGCAACAAGATAGAACAGAATTTGTAGGGAGGTAGGGCCTGGACAGGAGGATTTGTAGGGAGGTAGGGCCTGGACAGGAGGATTTGTAGGGAGGTAGGGCCTGGACAGGAGGATTCTTAGGGAGGTAAGGCCTGGACTGGAGGATTTGTAGGGAGGTAGGGCCTGGACAGGAGGATTTGTAGGGAGGTAGGGCCTGGACAGGAGGATTTGCTGACAGACATGGTGGTTTGAATACCTCTACCTACTCTAGCAGTAGTGATTAGGTTTGGTGGTGTATGTACTTCTAATACTGATAAATGTTTGAGTGGGAAAATCTAAAAACAAATATGAATACATGTAACAAATTATTTGCAGATACAATGTATATATATTGCTGCATTCAATAGTGTATCACAATTAGTCGGATATGGTAGGGTGTATTCACAGATATATAACTTCTACTAAAATCTATGGAGGTTATTTTCATACATTGTATACCATATTCATAATGTCTATTCTATATGTTACATCAAGATTTGATTGTGAAATAGATCTATGATAGAATGTTGAACTGTATTTAGAATTACATTAATGATCTGGTCAATGTTTGAGGCCAAGTAACAGACAGAAGTGGACATCGTTCTCCTACAGGTCTATATAAAGCTAATACATATACACATAAAATGCTCAGCAGTTCTAAATAATTTTATGCATAGAAAACAGTTCTAAAAATAAATCTCATTATCTGTGAATGTAAATCTAAGAATTGTTATAATGGATATAAGTTACAAAAGAAGTTTAATCTGCCACAAGATTCTCTTTTGGAAAAAATGACTCATGTTAGAGATTCTCTCAGTTGGACTGTGAAGAAATGATGAGATCCGCATTTTAAAATCCATAAGTCTTAACTTTTCAAATAGCACTACTATTCCATCTGTTGGGGTTTCACCTTGAATGTTTATACGTTTTTTTCAAACCTTACTTTTCTACAGACTCTTCTTTTTATCATGATATCATTTATTGTAAATCCCAAAATTTTAGCAAAACTTTATTTTTGGGGTCTTACATTTATTTGCATGAGAATATTTTCACAACTTTGTCTGTAAAAATAACAGCCATATGTTATATGGTGCACTTTATGTCAGGGTACAATATTTAGCAATTAACTTATTTTTGCAATTAGGTGCTCTTGCTTAATTACACAAAACTGTCGCAAATAAAGCCAGATTTACGAATATCATGACAGGGTGCAAGCTGCTTCACATTTTTGCCTTCTCTGATCAATTCTACACTTGAGATATAATACATATGTAAAACTTCTTATAGAAATGATATATTTTGATGATTGTTAAATCAAACAAATTCTTATGATTCTATCAAAGGTCTCAGCCTATAACTTTTCTCTTTTAAAAACAAGTATTGCATAAACATCCATCACATCAATATCACAGACATGTGAAGAAAATAATTTATTCTTTAACCCTTTCAACCCAAAGTATCAGAATGGTATATTCTTTTCTATTGTGTATGACCAGTCCATTTTGGTCTGTGGTGTTGAAAGGGTTCAACTAAATTCAAACTCAGAGTTCTCTAAAACTTCAGAAATACATATGCATTCAACAACTATTTAAGATTGGTTAACACTTACAGAAATGATTTACATTGCACATGATCAAATATATTATGAACAAGAGCATATGAATAAGTTTATTCATACAAAGTTTAGAATTTTCACTATGAAAAGTACATTTGGCTCTCAATTGTTAATGTTTTTTTTTTATACTTGATGAAATTCAAATTCAAATTTGTCTGTGATAACATTCACATTTTTTAGCGTTTGAAATAGTAGTCCCCTGGATTTCTAAACAATCCTACAAAAATAATGAGACAGTCTTAAAAATCAGACAGTTTTTCAAAGAGAAGAGAAAAAAGTTCATAATAAACAAAGCAACAAGGAATTAAAAATCTGATGACAACAAACTAAACTCTAACATCAAGGTGACATGTATTTTGTTTTAAATGTAGAATTACCAATATTTTTAACTTCTCATTCAGTTTTATTCTGCACAACTTATTTATACAGTAGAAGTTGCCTTGATAGAAATGGGGTATTGCAAAACAGGTGCTTTTTTATGACAGGTTTTATTCATATAATTACTTAAAATGTTTTCTTATACGTGTCTGTCACGACATGTGATCTCTCATGACAGAGGTACCTTAAGACAGGTTCCATTGTACTAAACACACTGACATAAAATCATTTTCATATCCAAGTACCATGTATGTTGTGAATTTAGTGATCGAATTATAATTCCCTTTTTTGGTATTAAAATTTCCTAAATTGTTACAATCATGACTGTAAAATGCTCTTATGCATATATTTTTCAATAGCTTATACATAACCCTACCAAAATATTAAAACTTGTACAAATGTCTTCATCTAAAGCTACAAAATGCATTTGAGTGTAAAATAAGAATTTGGAATGACATCTCAAAGAAACTGCACCATCTCCTGGTTCCTCATTTGAATGATTAATAGTTCGTCAACAAAAGCTTCGGCAGTACTCCTGAACAAGTTGTAGGTTTGATATCGGTCCATAAGTTCCCATCATCATACATCTTAAAAAGGTTTGTTTTCAACGAAATTGCTGAACATCCTGAGAGCTGCCTCTGGTTTGTCTGTAGGGACCATGTGACCTGCTCCCTGCAATTACAAGACAGAAGTTAATTAGGTGTTTGACTATCAAACAACACAAGTCTGTTACCTGCATAAATCCAAGAGCCATAACTCTGGTTAAGAAAAAGTCAACTTGGACAAAACTTAAACAGGGTATCAAAATCATTAGTATACACTCATATGCATGAAAAAAAAATTAATGTAATATCTGTAATAACAGTGTCAAGAGAACTACAGTAGACAAACAGGAACTCCAAGTTCTCCCTTATCTCATTGAAATTCAACCTTCAATGTGCTTTACATGTAGATCTAATGAAACACTATTGAGAGGGCAAATCCCATGACCTCTATCAATGAGCCATCAAATTTCTACCTTCAAAAATCATCAACATGGGTATATGATAGATACGAGAGGTTTTGAACAAGTTCATTGGATATGACCTGTCAGTTGTGTTTGCTTAGATCTTCATGTTAAGCACAGTGACTATAGAATTTGGATTAGATTGAGTTCTCCCCAGCTTGCTAGAAGAGGACTCATGATAAACAGTATTTCAGCAGATAAAATGAATAAAATTTCCTAGATTACAATACGTTAGAAATAGATGCAATTTTTGCACATGATTTGCTTTGTGAGAATTCGAGACTAATTTCATCAATGTAAGACACAGAAATGAAACATTCAATGTGACAAGAGTAGGATAGATCAAGATGTGTTTGTGAAACACTTATGCCCCGTACAGCAGCAAAATCAAAAAGTAAGTCTAACTCCAGGGCTAAGGTAACTAGGTCAAAATTCTTAGTATCAAATGAAAACTCTGGTCATGAAGAATCTATAGGTGAAATATAAAAGGTCTATCCCTTATAGTTCACAAGATATGGTCCAGGTTTAACTTTTAAAAATAGGTCAAACTCTCAGGTTAAGGTCACTAGGTCAAAAGTCTTGGTATCAAATGAAGAACCTGGTCATGAGGAATACACATGTGAAATATGAAAGCCCTATCACTTTTCATTCAAAAGTTATGACCAAGGTTAAGTTTTTGCTGACAAACACACAATCAGACAGGACAAAAACTATGTAGTCCCCAGGCTTGGATAACAGGGGTATAAAAATTACACTGAGAAGACATTTTGTGCATTGGAGGCAGATCTTTTTCATAGTCTCCTAGAACCATTGTAAGTCATTTTGTCCTACCTTTATGGTAATGTAAGTAAGATTCTCAAACAGCTTCACAAATCCTAGAACTTGTCCCTTCAGCTGCGCATCATCCACCTTCCACGATTTCCTGGCCTCCTTAATCTGAAAAAAAGACAAATATTGAAAATGGTCGCTCTCTCTTCACTTTTACTATCATATGACTCAGGTAATATTCCTTCTAAGCTTTAAGTTTACCTGCTTCAGAGTCAAATTACTACATACTCTAAATCCGGTTTTGTTCTCAAGAATTCATTTTCGCGTAATTACACAAGAGCATTTACTCGCAAAACTAAAATTCTCGCTTAATATACTGACTTAAAATTAAGATGCTCCGTACAACATGAACTATTTAACACAACATGCACATGCGCGAAAATATAGTGTCGCGAATAAATGCATTACTACCGATTCGCTAAAATAAAGTTTCGCAAAATTTTCTGAATTTACAGTACAGTCTTAACCTGCCATAGCGACCCACTGAACTAAATGAAAACCTGTCTTATGTGACCTAAATGAGTGGTTCCCAAAATGTTATTTTCCTATATGATATCACCTGAATTAATAGACCACCTGTCATATGTGACCCTTTTTGCTCCTACCCTTGCGTGGTCTCTAAAAACAGGTTCGACTGTATATCATATACAGTTGAGCCTCATTAATCTGGATGTCAGTAATCCGGATGCTTCAACCTCTGCACAGAAGTTCTTGGGAACAAATTTTCCTAATTGCGTTGGACAGTATGATATGCATATATCAGTACTCCTGACGCTTCATTTATCCGGATGATTTTCATGGGAACATAGACGACCAGATTACTGAGGCTCGACTGTACAAAGGTAGGCCCTACTTCCCCTAAAGACCACGTTACTAAGGAGACCATCTTACATTAAAGACCATCAGAGTAATTGTATCACTGCACTATCATTATGTTTATTATTGCATATTGGTTACAATTAGAAGACCACCTTACTAATTTTAGCTCATCACTATGGTGGATTTGAGAGTGAAGTTTCTCTGTATCAATACTCATAGTGCAGTTGGACCTTGTTATGATAAAACCTTGTTTAGATTTAATATTGTAAAGTCGCCAAAACACATTGGGTTCAGAATTACTTCAGATGCTGGTATGAAGAAGGGATAACTGAAAGGTACGACAATAAGATAATCAGTTGGATTTGGTCATTCAAGTAAAATTTATTTCCACTACCAACTGCCAATTAAAACCACAATTTCTAACAATGTGTTGTTGTTACTCATGTAGTTTAAGTTTGAAGAGTAGACACATAAATGTATATCAGAAAATTTGCTGTTTTTATCTTTTTTCCGGAATGACCTGTTAAATGCCATCAGACTTAACTGACTTGTTGTTTCTTCATAACAGCAAATTTCGATACAACGACAATATCTCAGAGGGACAAACATGGTCGTTATAAAGAAGGTTCACTGAATACACATAAATGGCCAAAATTTAACAGGCAAAAAAAAACTTTGATACTTAGAACAAAATATCCTAATTTACTGTATATAATGTATTGACAAACACAGAATGTTGATGGCCCTTTTAAAGAAGTCTCGTAAGTGAGGTGCTTGTTAGGTGAGGGTCTTTTGTAGATTGTTCTACATTACATCCATGTTAAAATGGTCTCTGCAGTTCATAGGCTAAAAATACAGTGGAACCTTGCTATTAAGACCACCCAAGTGACTGGCTAAATTTGGTCTGATTAGTGAGGTGGTCTCATAATTGAGGTTGATATAGCCTAGCATAATGAACACATATGCAAGCATCACCTCAAATATCAAGCACTTGGTGAATGGACAATGGCAGCCTGTTAAGAACTTAGGTGTATCATGGCTAGGATTCCACCCTGATGCTCCCCACATATATTACATATTACACAATGAAAAATATTATGAAATGTATAGACACAAGTCTACTAAGACAAAACAACTATAGTGAAATATGACTTACTGAAAATCTATTATTTCTCTTTGTTTACAAATTTCATCAACAGTATTGTAATACTTACCTTAAGGTTCAAGCTGTCAGTGAACCATTCATCCCCTAGGAAGTTACAGGCCATATCTACATCCCCATTATACACCATGATTCTCTTCTACAAAACATTTGTGAAAAGGTTCATATGGGGCTCTTTTTTAATAAAAAACAAAGATTACAAAGCTCATTTTGCCGACTTTTTTTCATATCATAGGTATCCTTCACATATCTACTCTAGCAGAAAATAGAACCATCGGCTGCATCTGAAGTCATATTCCATCTTTACATGTGTAAGTAATTGGTTGGTTGAATTGTTGTTTAATATCCCACTCAAGAACCTTTCACTTACATGTATATGGAGGCATCACCATATGCTGATAAAGGCTGATAAATTTGGAATATGCTCGGTACTTCCGGCCATGAGCTGGGACAGCTCTTTAACCTGCCGACACCTACTGTGACACAAGATCTTGGAATTTACTGTCAGATCAGAATGAAATGGCAGCCAGCCACAGCACAGTGTGGATTTGAACCCATGACCTCGGGATCAGAAGGTGAACAGGCTAAACACTAGGCCAATGAAGACTCACATGTATAAATGCATTATATATGTATCTGTATGTTTGATAGTCCTACATGTAGCTTTCAAAGCAAGAACTATGTTTTTGTTTTACTTTTATGAAGATGCCGAAGAACCGACTATGCACAAAGGGTAATTGTATAAGCTCTGTCCTACTTCACAAGATGAGCTAAAAACATACTTATAAAATTACTCAGTGTTAAAAAATTACAGTCTAAAATACATAAAAATGCAACAGAAATTTGATTTCCAAATGAAACAAAAAAAACAACTCCACTTCTATATAAATCCGTTAAGATCACTTAGATGTATTCAATTTTCATTCTATGAGGCCTATCTCAAAGAAGGGCACCCATCTGGACCTATTTGACCACGCCTCTTTTCCACCCCTTAAAGGATCCACCCAAATATCAACAATACTTGTAGGGGACCACAAGTTCTTCAACCCTGCAAAGTTTCATTAAAAGTTTTGCAATGGTTCTGAAGAAGAAGTAAAAAATGTGAACCCACCCCTCCCTTCATTTTTTGAAGTGAAAAAACAAACTCAAAATTTCAGGAATATTTTCTCTGGAAATTTATTTGTAAACCTAAATCTGATAACATATAAAGCATATAATACAGCAAGCTGTGATAAAATTAGCTGAGAATGCCCCAAAATGGCAAAGTCATAAGAAGAAAAATAAAATGTTATAAATATATTAAAATTTTTATTTCTGAGTGGAAACGAAAGCAACACAACTTCTTCACACATCCTTCTAGATCATTCAGATGTATTCAGTTTTTCATTCTATTCAGCCTTTTTCAAGAAGTTACCCACTTGTACCTATTTGACTCTGCCCCTTTTCTATCCCCGGGTTGACCCAAACCGAAAAATAAGAACCCTTGTACAAGAATGTGAGTAGTTTAACTCTGCAAAGTTTTGTCAAAATCTCTACAGTGGTTCTAAAGAAGAAATCAAAAATGTGAAAAGTTTATAGAAGATGGATGGACGGACGGTGCACTACGACTTTAGCTTGCTTTAGCTTTTGGTTTGGGTGAGCTATAAAACCATACAATTGTTGATCTTCACACTCTTGTTTGTAATAGCTATGAAATTGATATTATCCACCTGAGAAACAGAGTAACAAATCTTACATTCTTCTGTAGGACTTTCATGTATTGGTCTTTCATTGTGTTGTACAGGGTCTTGTACATATCCCCCACAGCGGCACTGAAACAGACAAGAATATTCATTTGTTATACATTGAGCATATGTATACTATGACAAGTAATAACTGATAGAAATAACTTCATCTTAAATTCTGCAACAATCCTCAAATCTCTATGAATTATATCTTATTTAGAGGATAATTGCTGCAATGACTGGGCGATTATAAATGGAGGCACTGGTATATATATGGGTGATGACAAACTGATGTGGTTAACATTAGTAAAAAGAATTAGACTTAATTTTTATTTCATCTTATATGTTCTGTAAGTCTCACTACCTTGATAATGTAATTATATGACGTTACTTTCGTTTCCATTATTTCTCAGGTCAGAAACATTCTGGATGCTACATATACACAGATTATATAGAAACATATACACCAAATCTCTTAAGATACTCTACCAATAATTTCACTTGTGATTGTTCTTCAGCTGTTCATGCTAGGCTCTATACAATGATTAAATCATTATTTATAGATATGATTCCAGCATCCGGTGGTCCTTAGGCCAAAGGTCAGAATTTCTTATGCCATCAGGATATGACTATGTTATATTGTTGTTGAGTACCCTACTCAAGAATTTTTGACTTATATGGAGATGTCACTATATGCTGGAGACTAATTTAGCCTATGCTCGCCACCCAAGGCAAGTTAGTAGCGAGGGTTCTTCATGTGCAGACACCTACTGTGACATGGGACCTCAGTTTTTACTGTCTCATCCAAAGGACAGGGAAAGCTAACCACTGTCCACAGTATGACAGAGTCAAACCCACAAACTTGTGATCAGAAGTCAAACATGATGACTGAGTAATGATGGAATAGATTAGACATTACAATAACAACAATTAAATGCAAATATTAAATATGTACTATTTGTTTTACCTGCACACGTCCCAGGCCTGCACCTGGCTGGGTATATGAAGAGCAGTGCGGACCTCTGCAAGGTTCATGTATTTGATGACATAGTCATAGTTCAGGCACGGTGGAGTCAGACGGAGGTGATTCTCTTTGTCTGTAAATGCTTGAATATACTGAAAAACAAATGTAAGTCATCTATCAATCTGTTCTACATACTTAATCCAAATAAAAATGATAAGGAAACCAGAAAGGCTGTGGCTCACAGTCAGTTAATACTATTACCCTCAGAGTTAAAAAGATACAGTAAACCTGCTTTAGCGACCACCTGTCTATAAAGACCACCTGGTCACAAAGATCGCTTTGAGGTTCAAATCAACCTTTTGTAAAGCAATTACTGAAGCAAAGGTGATCAGAATCATACCACTTACTCACCCCTAAAGACACATATGGATTCACCCTTATCATTGATTTACTGAGGAGTCTATTGTTTTTCAGGGGCTAATGGCTTAATAATCATCCAAATGTATCCTATTTATCCTTAGCCTAGCTTATATTAACTGCAATCAGACCAGCTCACAGATAAGACCAATTGTAGACCTGTGAGTAGGTCTAAATAGTGAGGTTCCATTAATAAATGATGATGATGATGATGACAAATACATAATCCACTGACCTTCAATCTACCCTGCATCTCTGAATTTCCATAGTGTTGCCATGGAAACAGAGAATAAGTCACTTTCTTCCTCTCAGCATCATACCAGATACCAGAATTACCTACACATTTTTCGTATAAATTGTAAACATTGAGATTATCACCATAGACGATGTTTTGAGCTCTGGAGATCTGTAAATGACAAAAATACAAATATAAAGTAAGGCTCAGATGTTACAGTCATTGTATTACAATAATATATCTGATCTGTTTACAATGTTATAACTTTTCTAATAATTTTGACTTTATCTATTTATAGTTTTGTGTCTGCTCATATTTCTACAGATTCTAGATCTAACGTTATGTACAGTAAACTCCTCATTTTACGACATCGGATTTAACGCATTTTATGAAGTCAAATAAAATCCCCTTCCAAGCCTCCATATACACTACGGTATATATTTCATAACTGCTATGTACAAAGTCAGCATGTATGAATTATCGCTTTTTACGATATGGTTTTGAGGCTCTCGGAGAGCATTTTACCTCTGTCTTCAAGAAGTCTAGCGGGTTAGCCAGCTTTGTACTCAATGTGAAACATAATCTCCCAATGCTACCTTTCCATATTCATTGTTTTGAAAACCAATATGGTAACTTTAATTGTTTAAGTTTGGTGATAAGTTTATGATAAGTGAGTGCATGTGTAATACCGGTACATTAACTTCAAAATGTGAAATACCTGACAAATTACCAATGTTATTATATAATGTGCATTATCATTTATTTCTTTATTTATCTTCTAATTAAATTATTGTATGAATAATTTCTTTCTATTTTCATCATGATTACAAATAGATATACAGATTAAATTTGTATGGTACTGAAAAGTACAGGGCATCACGCTAATATAGGCCTAGGGCCTTTAGCCGACACATTAAATCCACATTGCTGACCTTTGCAATTCACAAAGTCTGTATTTTACAATGTAAAACTCGGGTCCCCTGGGATGCGTAAAATGCAGAGTTTACTGTAGTTGACATTTGATACATTTCTACAAGAAAATTCACAAACTTCAACTCCACAAACCGTGAATGTAACAAAATTTCTTCTTTATGGGACGGAATAAAATAAACTATAACCCATACTGTCAGCCATTCATCAGTGGTGCCAACATCTACTGTGACATAGGACACCAGTTTTTACAGTCTCATCCAAAAGACAACAAAGCTTTATCCTATACAGAGAGGGATATCTTACATGCACACACCCTCTGTTACACCTGACTAAAGTTTTAGCTGTCTGCAGAAAAATCTAGTCTGAGAAATAAGCCCTTGACCTCTTGGTCTGACTCGTGGCCGTAAAAGGGCAAGCAATACATCAAAACCAAGAGTGACTTGTGGCCGTAAAAGGGTGAGCAATTTACATCAAAACCAAGACTGACTCGTGTACCATTATTAGACATGATTAGAGTATTGATGCCACACTGACTTACAGCAGGACCACAGGTGGGGCTCTTCTTTGGGTTGCTGATAAATGGACACCTGGTCAAGTTACCTCCACAACATGTCCCTAGACTGGCCCACAACCTAAAATAAAATAAACCATATCAAAACATACAGACCTAGACTGGCCCACAACCTAAAATAAAATAAACCAAGTCAAAATATACTGACCACAGACCTAGACTGGCCCACAACCTAAAATAAAATAAATCAAGTCAAAATATACAGGCCAAGACTGGCCCACAACCTAAAATAAAATAAATCGTATAAAAAAATATTGACCTAGACTGGCCCACAACCTAAAATAAAAAAAATCGTATAAAAAAAATATTGACCTAGACTGGCCCACAACCTAAAATAAAACAAGAGGCCCAATGGGCCTATAACGCTCACCTGAGTAATACCAGCATAAACATTAAAGACATTAGCTGAAAAGTCACAAATGCGTTCAGTTTTTTCATTCTATGCAGCCCTTCTAAAGAAGAAGTTACTCAAAGGAGAGAACC
>JACSZP010006588.1:0-11724 GCA_016161895.1 Pinna nobilis | reverse complement strand
GTATTTACAATTGTGCGCAAATGCTGATTCTTTGTAGTAGACAATCAATTTAAAACAGAATTAGGCATGTTGACTGATATTTTGTAGGCATGTTGTCTGATATTATGCAATGTTTCTGTGTTTCAACGTGTATTATTTTCTCAATTCTTGACATTTTAGGTGCAGATTCCCAGACAATTTGGGAAAATGGCGATGTGCAGGCCTTGACTCCAAATTTGTGATGAATTCAACATGACCTATTATATTGCTGCGGCAACGTAAAAGAGTGTGTTAAGCATGTTTATTAACTAATCTTGATAGTTTTTATCATTTTTTACATAAAAAAAGGTTGAATATTCCTGATATTCCGTTCAAAGTGCAGAATTAAATGTCTCATCAAGTTGCATTTGCACTAGAACTCCATAGTTACGCTGCAGTCGTCTCACGCCGTAATTTGTACATCTGAGTCATCAGTATACCTTTTGAAGCGATATATTTGGTTTTGCTTGGCTATTTTATAGTAATGTCTGGCATTCCTCTCTCAATTCTAATTCAATGATGCACGAACATTACACAGATGACTGCAGTTTAGGACCAGAATCCTATTTTTTCTGATTTCAATTCCATTTACAATTGTTCACAAACTCTGATCATTTGTAGGAGACCATCAATTAAAGACGGAATAAGGTATGTTGGCTGATATTTTAGAAAGTTTCTGTTTTTCCACGTGTATTATTTGCTGACTTTTTGACATTTTAGTTGCAGATTCCCAGAAAATGGGGGAAAATGGCAGTGTGCAAGCCATGACTCCAAATTTGTGATTAACTCAACATGACTTTTTATACTGCCACGGCAAGGTAAAAGAGTGTGCTAAGCATGTTTATTTACTAATTTTGATAGTTTTTATCATTTTTTACATAAACAAAAGTTTGAATATGCCTGATATTCCGTTCAAAGTGCAGAATTAAATGTCTCATCAAGTTGCATTTGCACTAGAACTCCACAGTTACGCTGCAGTCGTCTCAGGCCGTATTTTGCACATCTGAGACATCAGTATACATTATGCAGCGATTTATTTGGTGTTGCTGGGCTAATTTCTGGTAATTTCTGGCATCCTTCTCTCAATTCTAATTCAAGGACGCACGAACATTACACAGATGACTGCAGTTTAGGACCAGAATCCTATTTTTGGGATTTCAATTGTATTTACAATTGTGCGCAAATGCTGATTCTTTGTAGTAGACAATCAATTTAAGACAGAATGAGGCATGTTGTCTGATATTATGCAATGTTTCTGTGTTTCAACGTGTATTATTTTCTCAATTCTTGACATTTTAGGTGCAGATTCCAAGACAATTTGGGAAAATGGCGATGTGCAGGCCCTGACTCCAAATTTGTGATGAATTCAACATAACGTTTTATACTGCTGCGGCAACGTAAAAAGTCTGTTAAGCATGTTTATTAGCAAATCTTGATAGTTTTTATCATTTTTCACATAAAAAATTTGAATACGCCTGATATTCCGTTCAAAGTGCAGAATTAAATGTCTCATCAAGTTGCATTTGCACTAGAACTCCACAGTTACGCTGCAGTCGTCTCAGGCCGTATTTTGCACATCTGAGACATCAGTATACATTATGCAGCGATTTATTTGGTGTTGCTGGGCTAATTTCTGGTAATTTCTGGCATCCTTCTCTCAATTCTAATTCAAGGACGCACGAACATTACAGATGACTGCAGTTTAGGACCAGACTCCTATTTTTGTAATTTCAATTGTATTTACAATCGTGC
Source organism: Pinna nobilis (assembly GCA_016161895.1). NCBI lineage: Eukaryota > Metazoa > Mollusca > Bivalvia > Pterioida > Pinnidae > Pinna > Pinna nobilis. Next base: position 9,954 of record JACSZP010006588.1, on the reverse strand, counting down.
CAAAATGCTGATTCTTTGTAGTAGACAACCAATTTAAGACAACAAAAGGCATGTTGGCTTATATTTTGAAATGTTTCTGTGTTTCCATGTGTCTGATTTGCTCAATTCTTGACATTTTAGGTGCAGATTCCAAGACAATTTGGGAAAATGGCGATGTGCAGGCCTTGACTCCAAATTTGTGATGAATTCAACATGACCTATTATATTGCTGCGGCAACGTAAAAGAGTGTGTTAAGCATGTTTATTAACTAATTTTGATAGTTTTTATCATCTTTCACATAAAGGAAAATTTGAATATGCTTGATATTCCGTTCAAAGTGCAGAATTAAATGCCGCATCAAGTTGCATTTGCACTAGAACTCCACAGTTACGCTGCAGTCGTCTCAGGCCGTGTTTTGCACATCTGAGTCATCAGTATACCTTTTGAAGCGATTTATTTGGTGTTGCTGGGCTATTTTCTGGTAATTTCTGGCATCCTTCTCTCAATTCTAATTCAAGGACGCACGAACATTACACAGATGACTGCAGTTTAGGACCAGAATCCTATTTTTTGTGATTTCAATTGTATTTACAATTATGCACAAGCTCTGATCATTTGTAGTAGACAATCAATTTAAGACAGAATAAGGCATGTTGTCTGATATTATGCAATGTTTCTGTGTTTCAACGTGTATTATTTTCTCAATTCTTGACATTTTAGGTGCAGATTCCCAGACAATTTGGGAAAATGGCGATGTGCAGGCCTTGACTCCAAATTTGTGATGAATTCAACATGACCTATTATATTGCTGCGGCAAGGTAAAAGAGTGTGTTAAGCATGTTTATTAATTAATCTTGATAGTTTGTTTCATTTTTAACATAAAAAAAAGTTTGAATATGCTTGATATTCCGTTCAAAGTGCAGAATAAAATGCCTCATCAAGTTGCATTTGCTCTATAACTCCATAGTTACGCTGCAGTCGTCTCAGGCCGTGTTTTGCTAATCTGAGTCATCAGTTTACCTTTCGAAGGGAATTATTTGGTGTTGCTGGGCTAATTTCTGGTAATTTCTGGCATCCTTCTCTCAATTCTAATTCAAGGACGCACGAACATTACACAGATGACTGCAGTTTAGGACCAGAATCCTATTTTTGTCATTTCAATTGTATTTACAATTGTGCGCAAATGCTGATTCTTTGTAGTAGACAATCAATTTAAGACAGAATAAGGCATGTTGTCTGATATTATGCAATGTTTCTGTGTTTCAACGTGTATTATTTTCTCAATTCTTGACATTTTAGGTGCAGATCCACAGACAATTGGGGAAAATGGCGATGTGCAGGCCTTGACTCCAAATTTGTTATGAATTCAACATGACATTTTATACTGCTGCAACAAGGTAAAATAGTGTATTAAGCATGTTTATTAACTTATCTTGAGAGTTTTTTTCATTTTTTACATAAAAATTGTTTGAATACGCTTGATATTCCGATCAAAGTGCAGAATAAAATGCCTCATCTAGTTGCATTTGCACTAGAACTCCATAGTTACGCTGCACTCGTCTCAGGCCGTGTTTTGCACATCTGAGTCATCTGAATACCCTTCGAAGCGGTTTATTTGGTGTTGCCGTGCTATTTTCTGGTAATGTCTGGCATCCTTCTCTCAATTCTAATTCAAGGATGCACGAACATTACACAGATGACTGCAGTTTAGGACCAGAATCTGATTTTTTGTGATTTCAATTGCATTTCCAATTGTGCACAAACTCTGATCATTTGTAGTAGACAATCAATTTAAAACAGAATTAGACATGTTGGATGATATTTTGCGATGTTTCTGTGTTTCCACGTGTATTATTTGCTCAATTCTTGACATTTTAGGTGCAGATTCCCAGAAAATTTGGGAAAATGGCGATGTGCAGGCCTTGACTCCAAATTTTTGATGAATTCAACATGACCTATTATATTGCTGCGGCAAGGTAAAAGAGTGTGTTAAGCATGTTTATTAACTAATCTTGATAGTTTTTATCATTTTTCACATAAAAATTTTTGAATATGCCTGATAATTCGTTCAAAGTGCAGAATTAAATGCCTCATCAAGTTGCATTTGTACTAGAACTCCATAGTTTCGCTGCAGTCGTCTCAGGAGTGTTTTGCAAATCTGAGTCATCAGTATACCTTTTGAAGGGATTTATTTGGTGTTGCTGGGCTAATTTCTGGTAATTTCTGGCATCCTTCTCTCAATTCTAATTCAAGGACGCACGAACATTACACAGATGACTGCAGTTTAGGACCAGAATCCTATTTTTGTGATTTCAATTGTATTCACAATTGTGCGCAAATGCTGATTCTTTGTAGTAGACAATCAATTTAAGACAGAATAAGGCATGTTGTCTGATATTATGCAATGTTTCTGTGTTTCAACGTGTATTATTTTCTCAATTCTTGACATTTTAGGTGCAGATTCCCAGACAATTTGGGAAAATGGCGATGTGCAGGCCTTGACTCCAAATTTGTGATGAATTCAACATGACCTATTATATTGCTGCGGCAAGGTAAAAGAGTGTGTTAAGCATGTTTATTAACTAATCTTGATAGTTTTTATCATTTTTCACATAAAACAAAGTTTGAATATGCCTGATATTCCGTTCAAAGTGCAGAATTAAATGTCTCATCAAGTTGCATTTGCACTAGAACTCCACAGTTACGCTGCAGTCGTCTCAGGCCGTATTTTGCACATCTGAGACATCAGTATACATTATGAATCGATTTATTTGGTGTTGCTGGGCTAATTTCTGGTAATTTCTGGCATCCTTCTCTCAATTCTAATTCAAGGACGCACGAACATTACACAGATGACTGCAGTTTAGGACCAGAATCCTATTTTTGTGATTTCAATTGTATTTACAATTGTGCACAAACTCTGATCATTTGTAGTAGACAATCAATCTACGACGGAAAAGGCATATTTGCTTATATTTAGCAGTGTTTCTGTGTTTCGACAAGTACCATATGCTCAATTCTTTACATTTTAGTTGTAGGTTTCAAGAAAATCGGGGTAATGGCAAGGTGTAAGCCTTTAATCCAAATTTGTGATGAATTCAACATGACCTTTTATACTGCTGCAACAAGGTAAAAGAGTGTGTTAAGCATGTTTATTAACTAAACTTGAAAGTTTTTAACATTTTTCACTTAAAATAAAGTTTGAATATGCCTGATATTCCGTTCAATGTGCAGAATTAAATATCTCATCAAGCTTTATTTGCACTAGAGTTCAAACGTTACCCTGCAGTCGTAATTATGTAATTGATAGTGGAAAAACGACAAAATCTTCATTGTAATTCAAATGCTAAGAGGTAATTTAACATAAACTTAACTATTTGTGTTCATCCCATGCACAAGTATATGCAAATCAAGCTAAGGTGTTACAAGGTCACTGTCAAAATGTAACTTTTGACCGACAGAAAATATTCTTCAACAACGCCCCTTCCAGTAGGAGGCGCTGGAAATAAAATCATTTCAGCTATATGTAATGTAAGTATATCTTTGAAATGACTTGGATCAGGATAAAAAAGGTCCTGTGTCGCAGAACCTGTCGGAACATTAAAGAACTCTCCCAGCTCTACAGCTATAAGAGCCAAGCATGGGCCACATTTGTCATCCTTCACCAGTACAGGGCAACTTCTCCATATAAGTGGAAGATTCTTGGGCGAGATACATTACACAATCAGTGAAATGATAAGGATAGTCAAATTAAAATACAGAAAACAAAATGGTAGTACATAATTAAGCAAATGATAGTTTGACTAGGCATCACTGTGACAGCAGTCTGTTACAAAAGTGTCTCCATTTACCTCCTCCCATCTTTTCATCTACCCATTCAGGTGATCAGAAACACTTATGTTTCACTAAAACATCCATAATTATACTATTAAAGTTGTGTTGTCATGTGGATTACAAAAATACATAATTATGAATTAAGGAGATTGGAAGTCACCTCTGGAATACAATTTGTTTTACCATCAGAAATCAAAAGATATATAGTTTAGGGGGTTACCTTAATTGCTTCTGAGATTATCAAAGATTTTTCAAATAATAGAACGGGGAAATTTTTTGGGACCCCTTAATTGTTGTAATATAATTAGTCTTTAACATAGAAAATCTCAAGTCTTACAATATCAATATTGGGTTGAGCTTGTTCTTTTGACAAGAAGAATTTTTTTTTGCATATTTATGCCTTATTTGCATGAATCAACCAAAGTTAGCAAAAGTTAACAGTTCATTTAAAAGTGCATAATGAATTTTATAATGCACGTACTTTGGTTCTATACACAGATGTGAAGACACTCTGATTTGAAATAAAGTAGATTATGACCACATGAAGAAATTTCTATATTTAACAATATTCCCATTCCTATGATCCTATTAGGCTCTAAAAGGTATTTTCACTTGAATTTAGTAATGCAATGAATAAGTGATTTAATATAAAATAAATTGTTTTTATTACTGTGATTTTTCCAACAGGCAACCTGAAGTTTAATTTCTTTTAGATCATCAATTTAGAGTTTTATTGATCTTGACTGGTTTTTTTGTTTTTAGTCAAACTGATTTGTTGAAATTAAAATTGATCAACATCAAAATCTATTCCGAGTAAGTTTATTCTGTTTTCCCTATCATAAATTCCTCTCAGGGTATATTATATCATCATTATTTTTTATTATTATTAAAGAAGCACTTGGAGATATTTACTAGTGCCATCAAGAATGAGCGATATATTATCTGTAAATTGAGAGATTAGAAATTCTTCGTCAATCATTTCTATTCCCCTTATACCTTTATTATTCATTACTCTATTAATCAAAATTGCTCCATATAAAATGAAGACATATGATAATACCTACCTCCCTATTTAATTCTGAAAAACTGTGATAAATTTCCCCCCTAATATGATGCAGATTTTATTTCGTTTTGGAAAATTTGTTCATTTTTTAATAGAACCATTATAAATATTTCTTGTATAAATTTCCAAGCTACAATATCAGATGTATTTTTAACATAAATGAAAAGTAGGACACCTTGAATATCATTTCCTCAGCAGCATATTTTGTTGTATCATAAATTTAATGAGTATTACCCCCAATGTAACGCCCTGGTATTAATCCTGTCTGACCACCTTGCATCAATTTATGAAAAACAACGTTATTCCATAGGCTATTATTCCAGATGCAATTTTATAAATTGTTTATAATAGGATTATAGGTAGCCAATTTTTCAAAAATTGTCTTAGTTTATCTCCCTTCCCAAAACAAGTTATGAAACCTTCATTTTGGGTTTGCGACAATTCACATTTAAAGTTTCCATTATGAATTGAAAAACAATAAATTCATCTAATAATTCCTGTGTCATTCATTATATTGACAATTCCGGAATGTTATTGTTTTTTGTGAGCTTCTAGAAGATGGACAGTATGTTGGTAAACATGAGGCTCTCGTTTCTCTGTCAATGCAGCCAATGCACAGCTTTTACCACATATTATAATTGAAATATGGTATTAATTTTGAATGCAAATACAATAAATCATATTAGAATAGCGGTTAGCCGTCTGCGTTCTCCGGAGGCAGCACATTTCCCAAACGTGTATAAAGAGTTCTATCCCGGACATTTATTCTTCTTCATATTTTTCAATTTTTTAGATGTCCTTAACATTGTAATAGGTCCTTCTAATTTATCCGCCTCGCTCTTTTTAAGTTTGGGAGCATTGATCTCAGATAAAAGTGTGAGTAGATCAATATCTTCTATTTCTTATTTTCTGTATACAAATTTTCATAAAAATTTCCTATACAATGCTTTTTTTATCCTTTCAAACAGTATTGTCTTTATCAATTTTACTAATAACTTTACTATCTAAACTTCTACTCTCTAAGGCACAACAAATTATAGGTATCCCCCTCCCCCTCTAAGACCCATTTTGCCCTTGATCTTAAAATAAAAGTATTTTTTCTGAAAATTTTCTAATTCGTTTTTCTTATTTTCTAAAAATTGTTTATCTGTTAAGTCTTCCTGACATGTTTTGATTTCCTTTACAAATTTAGTGCTCTTTAACTTTTTCTCTTTATTTATGAATCTTGAATAGAATGTTGTTTTTCTTCTTATTTCCATCAATAATGTTTCAAGAAAAATTAGGTCATCAATGTTAAATTGAAATTAATTCTTAATGAATAAATCTGCACAAAATAACAAAAAGGGTTTTGAGAAATGTTGACTATAACTAATTGTAATTACATCAAGTCCGCATAATACCTTGAAGAAGCCTTCCTTACTTTAACTTGTTACGGTTATATCACAAGAATGACACCAAATAAATAAGTTAAATAAATGGATTTATGTGAATAAACCAACATCCAGCAAACCACACACTAAATATAAATAAGCGGACCCTCATGGAAATTCTAAAAATTAACACTTTCAAGTATACTTACATTGAATGTAACAAACTTTAGGAAATTATTTAGAAATAAATGAAATGTAGTTAATCCTGCATCAAAGGCCCTAGAACTATGATAGATTCTGAAAAACTTTAACACTTAAACAGAATAGAACAATTGGCAAACTTCCTCACTTACATCTTGAAATGAAAAAAAAGCTATTACAGCAGATTTAAACATAGTTTCAGTACCCCTGCAACAAAAATAACATACCGGTAGGTATGTTTCAGTACATTAGAAAAAACGTTGGAATACAAATTCATGCCAATTTCCAATTCACTTTCAAAAATGTACAAGCAATTCACTCAGTCTGACATGATGCAAATCACAAAACCTATTACAAGGAGACTTTAATAATGAACACACAAAGGTATCTTTAACTCTAAAAACCCAGGGATGGGATTCCACTACAATCAAGATTAAGGAAAATGGCTGCTTTCTAAAACCTAAATGATGGAAACAAAGATTTAACAATGCAGCAACATTAGAGAAAGGAGAAATTTCTCTTATTATGGGAAAATTCATCCCTAAAAATCAAATATTTAGTGATCAAATTATAATACACAATTTCAGAACATTTGTTTAGAAAAGATTCTTCAACATTTAAAATTTTTAAAGTATATGAAAAAACTAAAAATTATCTTCTATCCTGATGCTGAAGTTTCATTACTTTGACAAATTTTGATGGACTTTGACTAATACTGAACCTGAACAGGATTCATATATGATAAATATAGTTATTTGTCAAGATTTGTCTCAATCTAGTGAAAAATTTGAAGTTGTCTTAAAGACGTATGTGTACAAATAAATTGACTTAAAACACTTTGCCCAAAATCTCTTATCTGAGAGCGTAAAAAAGATTTAGACAAAAAACATAATTTAGAAGAACATATATCATTCTAAATCTATTTCTAAACAACGAAGTTGTAAGAACACGTATTGACGAAGAAAGCGCAAGCTGTTAATGACAAGCTCTGAAAAAAGTTAATCCACATGAAATGCTTCGCACTATATTTTCCAGTCAACTGCTGTGCTCCATGCTCATCAATCCAAATGTCACCAGTCCATCTATCAACAACACAATCACTTCAGGTCTTCCAAAATCTAATTCAAAGACAGAAGTCTTTTGTAGCTGTAAACAGCTCAGTCACAATTAGTCTACGCAGTATCTCTTGGCTACAAAGGACTACAAAAGGAAAACACACAAGTAACTCTGCCTAATGGTAAAACATACATATGAAACTTTACTTTGTGTGGTTACACCTGAGGGCCATGTGAGCGACACCGTACATTGGTTCAAGTTACTCTCCATCGCCAAAAAAGCGAAGTTGAAGTTGCCCTTTATTTTTTCAAAGTCGCTTGCCTCCATCTTGAAATTTGTTTATTTCCTCCAGAGCAAGTAATTGTCACTTCATATAATAATTCCCATTTGACACCCTAATTAATCCACAATCATCAACTAAACCCTTGTCGATGAAAATTCACTGAAAGGACCTACTGGCTTAAATAATCATACTGCAGTAACAGGTAAATCTACCCATATGTCACATGCCAATTTCTCTCACCTGTGATTATTAAGTCTGTTTGTGAAAATCCCTCACTCCGATTTAATAACCAAATGGAATTAACGTGTCCCCTTTATCCATGCTAATTGGTTTGTCTTTGTAATTTTATAAGTAGAACTTTAATCAGATAACAAGGGTGCCATCTGCACATTGTTGGCAAACATTTGATACACATAGCATGATAACAGACAAATGTCAGTGATTTCTGAATTCATTAATACAAATATTTAGATTTCCTTCCCAATTAAGTTGATCTAAAATAGATGACGATTACCAGAGTTCTCCCTCCCCGGGACCCAGTGCAAGGCCTGCATTATACAGTAAAATTTGCTTTAGCAATTACCTGTGTGTAAAAACTTCAAAATATACTAATCATCCTCGACATACAAACTCTATCCACAAAGACAAATTTTGCTGTGTCCCTTTTGGTGTCTTTATATACAAGTTTCACTGCAGAATAAAACCTGCTTTAGCAATGTATCACCTGTGTTCAAAGGCCTACTGATTATCAAGACTATTTAGCAGCTCCAAATATACCACTTATGTACAAATCAGTCCCTATATAGAGACCCCCTCCTTGTTATTTACATATTTCTACCATAAAAGGCGTAGTTTATCCATTATAAAACGGCTGTATATTTAAGGCTGCAGTTGATTAAAGATATCGATAATCCACACACCAAGTAGATCTTGGCTTCCAAGCGTTTTGATTGGCTGATATCTCAAGAAATTCAATTACGACGTCACAATACAGTGAGCGGACTTATATTATAGTTGGAATTGAAGAAAAATTCTTTTTGACGTTTTCAATACTTTGTTTTGCAAAATAATCTAGTGTTATGGTAGAAACAAATTACACAACTCATTTGGATTAATTATCGTGTTTATCCTACTCTCGATAAAGCCCGCGCTTTGAAACTTTGAAAATTAACTAACTCGAGTTGGATAAACATGATAATCAATCCCAACTTGTTGTGTAATCTCTATTTACGAAATGCTAGAGATCCATGTTTGTTCATACATGTATAAATACATATGTGTACTAGAAATTTTGTCTTACTAGCATTTGTCATTTAGGTATATGCATTACACATAATTGCAAAGGTGACTGGGTTTTCCTATCCTTCAGTTGAGGCAGTAGATATACCATATTCCGATGTCTCAGTAGATATTGGACACTTTATCATATATCCTTTACTATTCAACCTGATTTACCAATCTTATTTACTGTGACACTGTCCATGCAAAATAATGACAAGTTCTTGGAACCTAGGCTAGAATTCAGAGAAACATTCAAACTTATGCAGGAGGTAGATGCTATGATTGGACAAAGATTTAGCCACTATGTATTGTATGTAGCCTACTGCAATTTTTATCTTAAAGGTATATCATTGTTCGAGGTCATGATATTACCTTGGATCATGGAGCAGCAATTCTGCAAATCACAATAGGATTTACCACCCATGTGCAGTGACCTTACTTTTTAAAGTGATAGCCATGAGTCCACGTCATGAAACATAAATCTTCCATAAGGAATACATGTATCTAGAAAATATAAGCTGATTTGAAATGAGACAAACCTTGGTTTACAGATTTCAACACTAGACACTCGACTGATAAAGCCATAATATACATTTGTACTTGTTCCATTTAAAGTAAAATGATTGCAAAATTTAATGATATCACCATACAAAGCACCTCGTCAAACATTAAAAATGCATTGTACTGTCAATAAATTCAACAATTATGCCACCCATGTGATGAGTCAATTGTCTAAATGTCTACAATTATGGCACGCCAAAATCACATTAATGAGTTAATCCTAGTTTTTCTCAGTTAAACCTAGTTTTTCTCCAGTTAATCCTGGTTTTTCTCATTAATTTGCATTAACTGGAGAAAAACTAGGATTAACTGAGAAAAACTAGGA
>JACSZP010006577.1:0-12070 GCA_016161895.1 Pinna nobilis | reverse complement strand
ATTGCTTTATATTAATAAGATCTCGGATGAGTTCTATGATGTCTAAAATCAGCTATTATTTGACAGAGTTATGGGACTTTAAAATCATCTGAATAAGTAATTTCTCCATTTCTGTCAAATAGCTTGAGAACACATTTCAGTGTAACTTGTGTCTTCTGACACATTGCTTTCATATTTGGCACATGTATCCCTAATGACAAGAAATTTAAAAAGTGCCATTTATTTGATTTTCTTAGCCTTCATAAATGGCTTACCACTGGGGGGCATAGTGTTTCTCAAACACATCTTGTTCTTCAATGTTAGTGATGCAAATATCGTTATAATAATTGCAAAATAATAAACCTATCACCCAAAGGATGGCAAGCTTCATGCCCCATACCCAGACTACCTGGAATAAAAACTAGATTAACTAGATCTAGATTAGATCTACAGCATTGTGCCATATATTTATGAACAAACTTCATTTTACTCTATAATTATAGTTAAATTGCATTTTTACTAAATTCCTTAGGTTTTCAGAGCCTGGTCCCATTTTTATGTTATTTGTACATAAAATTTTGATTTTTGATGTACATGTAGTTTATTTAGATATAAAACTTGATATTTTTCTAATAGCACATTTTGAGATTAGGTTTTATTAACTCAGTGGTTGACATTTATAAATGCACATTCTCTATATAATGTTACTCATTTTGAGGATTTTTGAAAACTTGAAAATTCAATCTTGTGTTCTACTTATTGCATTTTTTAACCACTTGACACAAAATCAATTTTTGTTTGTATTAAAATATTTTTTAGTATGGCACAATACTGTAGATTGAATGAGCTCCACTGTTGACTTGATATGATTAGTTTAACCAAAAGTTTGACCAAAGATGTTCAGGTTGCATTTTAGTTGTATCATTAATTCTTAATCATTTTGTTGTATGTCTGTCCTTTTTTTCTTGAGCTCACCTGAGTAAAATTAATGCATAAGTGAGCTATAGTCATAGCTCACCGGCTGTCATCCATCCATAAACTTTTCACATTTTTTACTTCTTTTTCAAAAATTCTGCAGGAATTTTAATGAAACTTTGCAGGGTTAAAGTTTGTCTTCATTAGGTGAAGTTGTTTATACGTTAGATTCACCAAGGAATGAAAAAGGGGCAGGGTCAAATAGGTCCTTTGAGAAACTTCTTCTTCAGAAGTGCTGCATAGAATGAAAACTGAATAAGTCTGAGTGATCTAGGAGGAATTCGAGAAGAAGTGTTGTTGATTGGTTCCATTCAGAAATCAAATTTTTGATGTGTGTTTGATGTTTTTCTGGACTTTGTCATTTTTTAAGAGTATCAGCTAATGCCATTGATCTCTTCTAATGTTCATTTTGCTCAGATGAGTATTTTAGTCCCATTTGGGCCACTTGTTAAACTTTGACTGTGTCTTTTAAATTGAGCATTTAAATTTGTGTGTGTGTGTGTGTGTGTGTGTGCATTTATTATGGCAAGAGACCTTCTGTTTAGTACATGTTTACTAACAATTCTTTAAGCTGTTGACCTTGACCTTGAACTATGACATTGTGTGATATAGATTGTGTGTTTATTTGGTGTCTTGTGGTGCATTAGTGTTTTACAAACACATCTTGTTGTACAATGTATTTACTTGTATTATTTTGTAATATTTTTATATTTGTCCCACTGGACCCCTACTGTTATGTGATTTGCCATTGAGATTCCATGTAACAGTAGGTGTCAGTATCTTTTAGACTTGACACCAGTGCCAATATGACCTAGTGGTTAGCATGTTTGTGTGAGAGGATCAGGGTTCGAGTCCTCACACTGTGTTTGGCTATCCGTCTTTCAGATGAGACAGTAAAAACCTAGGTCCCTTGTCACTGTAGGTGTTGGCACGTTAAAGAACCCTCCCTGCTCTGCGGTCATAAGAGCCGAGCATAGGCAAAATTTATTGCCCTTCACTGACACACGTGACGTCTCCATATGATGGAAAGATTCTTGAGTGGGATGCTAAACAATAATTCAACCAAAGATTCGTCACTGCTGAATGGCCTTCAATGCTGGAAGTGGTGATCATAGGCCCTAATTCCAGGACTATTATTGACATCCAGTGGGGCCTCCGTGGCTGAGTGGTTAGCCTGTTTGGCTGCGAATTAGAAGATCTGGGATCGAGCTGCGTCAGCACCACTCTGTGAATGGCCGTCCCTGTCCTTCGGATGAGACAGTAAAAACCGAGGCCCCGTGTCACAGTAGGTGTTGGCACATTAAAGAACCCTCCCTGCTCTATGGCCAGTAGTGCTGAGCATAGGCAAAATTTGTAGCCCTTCACCGGCACATGGTGATGTCTCCATATAAGTGAAATTTTCTTGAGTGGGACGTTAAACAATAATACCATACCATACTGACATCCAGTAATGTCTCCATATCTGTCAAAGATTCTCAAATGGGACGTTAATCAATAACAAATGTTTTGCTGACCAGAACTGTTCTAGCACATAGTGTCTTTATCTTTACATATATATGGACCTCTGTTGATATTGTTTGTAGTTTTACCCATACAAACTTTCAACAGTTTTTATAAATCTGTTTTATGTGTAAATTTGTGTGCTATTTTATCTGTTTATATTATGTGATGAAATCGTTTGTTAGTGAATTCAAGTATTAAATATCACATTTACATGTACGTGTGTTTGCTTAGCAAATTGATTTATTTTAGATATATTTTGAAAAAAATCCAGGATCCAGACACGATATTGACTCCTTTATAGTAGAAAAGCATTCTTAAGACCAAATGGTCAAAGGTTTGATTACCTGCAATGTCTCCTTGTCCAGTACTGATGTTCATACAAATGTTAAGAAATTTAAATTCTTGACTATGAAACTTTAAGATACAAAAATTTTTCTATTGACACTGTGTTCAGAAGGAATATGCTATGGAACCTTGCTAGTAACACCACCCTAGTGACTGGCTAAAACTGGTCTGGTTAAGTGAGGTTGTCTCCTAAGTGAGGTTGAAATAGCCTAAAAGGAAAAATCCATCCCTGTTAACATGAGAATCTAATCATAATTGAACAATATTGGTATAGATTTTGCAAATTCCAGAGGGGGGGGGGGTCTGGACCCCCTTCCTTCTGGATCCACACATGCAGCCTTGCGGTTGTTTAATTTTTTTGCCTCATAAGACAAAGAATTCACTTAATTTTTAAATATTTGTATTACTTCTTATTTTTCTGACGCTTAGAGAGCGGCATTGGTTTTACGTACATCCCAGAATTATATATCATTGCCTTTGATTGGTTTACCTTGTTAATATACTTTATGAATAATTAATTATCCAGCCTGCTTGATACTCATCTGCATATGTATTCAATGTGAGCAATAAAGATTTACACATGTACATGTATGTGCATCAGTATTGATTGAAATATTTTTCAATGTTTTTTTTTCTTTGAATTGCTTGTTTTGTCATGATGGATTTTTACACCATCCAGAAATCTTCAAGTTATAAGTCTCATTACACTTCTATAGATAATCAAATGTCCATCATGAACATATGCAGGTCAATCTGTTCATAAGCTCTAGGTCATCAGGAAGGATATTCCCTACTGTTTTTTCTGTTAAAAAATAAACTTTAAGATTTTTGCAAATTCTTACTGAATGACTGGTATCAAGAAATCATGTGTTTTCCATCATGGCTGTTTTTTCAATATGGGGATTCCCCCTACAAGTTTACGTAGTATTGTTACACAATATCACTACAGTACTCTAATCTGTACATTCCCATATATAATACATATATGTTTTCAAATTCTACTGAAGTCCAGGGTTGGGCACTATAAAACTTGTGAATTTTCTTAAGTCTGAAAAGATTCTCACATCTAGCTCATGCTAAATTGTGCTTGGCTGAGAGACTGGATTCTCAAACGTAAGTCAACTTAAGTTTTATGGTGCCCAACCCAGGTTTCTACGTAATATTTTAACGTTATGTAAACTGTGTAGTGAGATTACTATTCAATTTTCCTAAATCTGCAGTTATCTCCCTTGGTGGTAACATGCTGCCAGAATTGAAATCTCTTCCATGGACAAAATGACCGAGTCATTGACGAATTTTATCAGAGTAATGACTTCACTTTTTTGTTATGTCATAATCAACAGCCAACATATGTGCTATTTGACTCTTAACTTAACTCCGAGAAGTGGGATCACCGTGGCTCAATGCTTAGTGGGATTGCCTCCTGATTATGAGAGGTTCAATTCTACAGTAGGCTATGCTGCGATTGCCTTTCTCTACCTTTCGGATGAGACAGTAAAAACCGAGATCCTGTGTCACAGTAGGTGTCAGCACCTATAAAACCCTGACTGTTTAGATATACATGTAAGTGGCAGAGCATTGACCACCTTTGTTGCACTTCACCACCACACAGGGATGTCTCAGAATCAGTAAAAGATTCTATTCTTGAGTGTGATGTCTCAATATATTAAGTCAAAGATTCTTAAGTGGGACAATTTACAACAATATTACCAACCAATGGACTACATGAATTTTTCTTTACAAAAAGAATTGAGCAGAATGAAAAGAGAAAACAAAATAATTCTCACAGTTTATTGATGTTCCTGACTTTCCTCCATTTTGGTAGCAACAATTTATCTTGTTTTAAAATCCAATCATTAACAGTTTTCATATGTTTAAAACAACAAATTCGCCACTTATGAATACCAAATCTTCAGAGTTTTGATAACCTATAACAGTTACAAATCTTTACAGTGATCTGCTGTCAAGTTTGACAACGAGGTTTGAAGTGGCTTTCCCACAATGATGTTCTTGTTAACGACGACCAGTTTTGCCCATTTTCCTTTTGCCGGCGTACAGATGTTTGGGCTTCATGTTCAGTATGACTCGGTCTCCCTCTCCTTTTCGTGCATCGTGGTTTCGTGGCATCTGTGCTTTTCTTGCAATTGTCTTTGCCTTTTTGGCCATCTGGAAGAGAAGATTTCATCTTATTTTGCTTTCACATGACATATATAAATCAGTCAAATAGCTTAGATTTTTATTTTTACTTTTGATCCAAGCAATACAAGTCCAAGAGCATTTATTCTAATAGACTTAAGTCAATTAGCCCCTGGCACCATAAAAATTGAGAATTTTACTTCAGCCTGAGAATATACACAGCTCCAGCTTAATCTGAATTCTGATTGGTTGAAAAACTAAAGTTGAGAAAATTCTCGTACTTCAGTAAAACCTAACGTTTTACCGTGCCCATACCAGAACAAAACTAACATTTGATCTACAGCAGACTGATCTACACTAAAATACAAAAATGTCAATTCAATATCTTTCAAAGCAGTCAAAGTAGTTCATTAAATGACTGGCAGACACACAAGACAGAGACCAGGAAACAGTATTGCCCCTAAGTCTTGTCAGTAGGAAACAAAAAAACCTATTATAGGAACAACAATATTATCTGTATCACATTTATAGTTCATTATGTAAATTTCTCTGGTATTTATATGTTGAATACATGTTGTCCAATCCATCGCCACATGAAAACAGGAGACTATACTTGGCAACAAGCACTTACCAAAGTCAATTTTATCCCCCCCCCCACTATATAGTGTGCATTGCCAAAGGAGTTATTCCCCCCTTAGTTAATGCCATTGTTGCACAGACACAGCCATGAGGCAAATATCAAATTACTGAGGATTACGGTGGAACCAGAATATATTGAAATCGTTGGGGAAGAAACATTTTCTCTTTCAAATATACATGGTTTTCAAAACATTTTTAAATTGGAATAATTTTGAATTAAGTGGGATTTCAATATATCAGATCTTAATATAAGTGAGTTCCAATGTTTTTTATATTTGACACGGGATATCCCATTTATCACGACCCTTTCCTTTGTGATCCATCCTCCTATAGTGTTGTCTTGAGAAATATACTCCCCTTGTTTTTGAGTTGGGGACTATAGCTCTCTAGACAACACTATGAAGAGAATGATTCCCCCACAGAAAGGGCCATAATAGATGAAAATGACAACACTTACAACTGTATCCCGAACTCCGGACTTGTCTCTCGGTGGCCTGCTCTTTGATCTCGACTGGGATCGAGCTTTGTCCACTTCCATAGACTCTGCCCTCTTTCTCTTCAGTGCCTTACGGCTGGCACTTCTGGCCCGCATCATACCGATGTGTGTCTGGAAAAAATAATAATAAGATGTACAGATTTTCTTTCCTGATTCATCCTTAGTCAAGACACATATGCATATGCAAACAAATTCATAACGGATACTAGAAAAAAATGGTCAGGAAGCGGAAGGACCTGAAAATGCTAGTTGGAATAAAAAGTAAAATCTAACTCTATATCTTGGCTATTAGTTTCAGATTACAACATAAATAGATGTAACTAAAGCTGAAGGCTAATCAAAGTTGATTTCCTTATTTGGAAACTGCACACTGAAGGACAGGGTGGTGGGCTAATTTTGGAGGGTCCTATATATGAAGCACTTGCTTTGAAAGCAAGAAGAGCATAAGGCATTGGTAATCATCCAAGATTTTGCTATCTCTCATGAATTTCAGTTGCTTAAGTGGTACATGCGCCCCCCCCCCCCCCCAAAAAAAAATTCACATGTACATATTTCATACCCAAAATGGTACACAAATGTACCTTGTACACCAGTTGTAACCATTTCACTCTAGCAGCCATCCAAATATCATGAATTTGGTAGACAGCTTCATAGTATGCATATTATGCAACATACACTTGACTTGTTCCATCTGAGGAATGAGGAGGAAATTTGATTGAGTCATTTTCAGCAAAAAAAAAAAAAAAAATTGGGAAAAATTTTATTTGATAGACTTAAATGAATTTGATAGAATCCAACATAAGACTAACAGGAACCCTTAGGAATACCCTAATTTGCCTGAGAAGAACCCTAACTTGCTTAGAAACATCATTCTACCTCATCGTCTGACTCAATCTCTATTCCTAATTCTCCCAGTTCTTTTTCCATGTCCCCCTTGTTAATTTTCTTTGCTGATCTAGGTAGTCTAGGTTTCTGTATACGTCGCTTCTCTCTCGACTCTAGAGTAATTAACTTCCGCTTTTCCCGTATTCTGAAAAAAGGTAAAAAATATTACATTCGAGGAAATGCAAATAAAATCAACTCTACATAATTATAATAAAGTTTAAGGGAGCGAGATATTTATCTCGTTATAGCCAAACATCGTTATTTGAAATTACAATGTAATGAATGGAAAGCGCCCCGGAAATACAATCTTCTCGTAACAACCAGTACCTCGTTACGAGCAATCTTGTTATTTATAATAAAGTTTAAGGGAGCAAGATATTTATCTCGTAATAGCCAAACATCGTTATTTGAAATTACAATGTAATTAATGGAAAGTGCCCCGGAAATACAATCTTCTCGTAACAACCAGTACCTCGTTACGAGCAATCTTGTTATTTAGGGAGTTGTCAGTATAAGTTTACAGATAAGACAGAATACAGTGAACCCTCTTTATAACGATCATGTTTATCCCTTGGAGATTTTGTTGTTGCATTGAATTTGCTCTTATAAAGAAACAATAAGTAATCCAAGTCCAACAGCCTCTAACAGATTTCTCTGTCTTCCATTCTGAAAAAATTAACTTACTGTTTTGCTTTATGTCTGATGCCTTGCAGTTCCTCATCCTCCTCTTCACTATCGTCGTCATAGTAACCAGCCTTCTCTCTCATTTCTTCTTCTTTTTCTAATTCGTCTAATTTCTAGATAAACAAACAAAAATCATAATCCATGGTAAAACAGATATCAAAAGTCTGCTAAACAAGAGTATGCATTGCCACCAAAAAAACAAAAATTGTCTAAATCCTCAACTTTAAATTTATTTACATGTATAATCTAACCTGTTTTTAGAGACCATCCCAGAGAAGGAGCAAAAAGGATTGCTTATGTTAGGTGGTCTCTTAATTCAGGTGATTTATACAGTAAATAGTAATTTTGTGATCCCTTCATTTAAGTCATACTAAGACAGGTACATATAATTCTTTTATTTAGTATGTAGCTAAGGCAGGATAGACTGTATAACAAATATTTGGAGAGCAGATAATGCAAAATGATGTTTTTTTCTGGAATCTTACTTCATACAACATCAGAGGTAATCGTGAAATGATGTGAATGCCTTCTTTGCTGGCAGGTAAATTTAGACACTCTGAATTGATATAATTATCTTAGTCAAAGGGGCATGACTCTGCTAAAAAATAATCAACTCTAATCAAATTCAACGTGTGTATGCTCATGATACTTCTAAAGGTTCACACCACATAGTGAAATTTTAGCAAAATGCTTACAAATTTAGAAATTGGCTCAAAATTATTGTTTTTGGCTAATTTATTTGCAATTTGTTTTCACAGATGTTCTGAGGAAAGGCATCCTTAAAACAATATTATTGGTAAAATCTTGTCTATTCCCTGGCTTTTTTCAGATTAATAACTGTTTTGCTCCATAAATATTCATTGAGCTCTAACAAATTCAGTTTGGCAAATTTATTGGCTCTAAAAATTGAAACCCTGTTGTGAACCCCAATTGTTCTATATACCAAATGCCCATGTGTGGCGGAGAAAACGGATGGAATCAAATTATGAAGAAAGGATGGATAACATGACAAAACAAAGAAAAAAGATAGGTCTCTGACAATTTTATGACGGAGCAAAAAAGGTTGTTAGCTCAAAATGAAAGGCCTTTTCATGAGAAATGCACATCTGGAATAATCAAGTCCAATGTTTTACTGATTAACCCTATCAACACTAATCATCAAAATGGTATGCTCTTTTCTATTGTAATAGACCAGTCCATTATGGTCTGTGGTGCTGAAAGGGTTAAACAATAAAGAAATGGTTTAAGTCTTGCACATAAAGGAACTAATTTCCAGTGTTTCTTAAAGCAAAAGTAAAAAAAAAAAAACCAGCATATACACAAATAGAAATCAACATATAACATTGAAAAGTTAGATAAAGAAAAATCATGGATCCTACCTTCATAATGTCTGGATCAATGAAGTCAGCCACATTGTGACCCTGCCAAATCTCAGGGATGACATCATACTTTTCATCTGCATTTTTCAAGTCCCAATTTTCCGTAAAACAAAACAGGTCATGTAAAATAACCATGATAATGAAATCAGAAAAGGGGTAAAATTGTCTTTTATAGTCAAACCCAAATGTTCTGAAATCGAAGGGGAATACATTTTTCTTTCAAATAAACAAGGTTTTCAAAATAATCCGGTTAAACTAGTATAGCCTGGGAATAAAAATTATTTCAAATTAAACGGGGATTCAATATATCAGGGTTCAGTATAAGGGGTTCCACTGTAGTATGGGTTTTATTCTGTGCAGAATGGAAGATGAACTGAGAAATGTCTATTACACTGCAACCCTATTAAAGATTACAAGTACACCACACCTATCAATTTCTTTGATTTCGATTTGATAAATACATGTACTTACTGCTAACTAGTGTAGTGTGCACCAATTCTGGAAAACAGGGCTGGGCATCATCAAACTAACTTAAGAATTTACTTAAGTCTGAGAATTTCTCAACTACAGCTTCTCAGCCAACAAGAAATTAAGTATTACAGCTGGATTTGAGTAACTTCTCAGACTTGAGTGGATTTGAGTAAATTCTCAGATTTGAGTAAATTCTTAAGTTTTATGGTGCCTAGCCTGGGAGACTATTCCTGACAGTGGGTATTATACATACGCAAGACATTTTTTCTGCAGGATTTTACAATACTACTAATTTTCCCCTTGAATAAGTTAGACCTAAATCTGGTTTCTTAATTTTAATACTCAATTAATCTAATAGATAAGATTTTACATTAACCAATCGATGGTCATTTCTAAGTTCACTGAAATAGACTGAGTGACAGAAGATCAAGCAATGGTAAAAGGTCAAAGGTGATGTAAATTGTATAAAACTGGAAATGACCCCAAATTAATGGAACTCATTTCCCTGAATATCTATTTACAAAAAAGAGCCTTGAGGAACTTACTTCGAAGATCCAAGAAATAGTCGTCTCCCATTTCTAGTTCTATATCTCTCTCCTGAAACGCCACAATTGTAAACACATTAATGGCAACAAATTGCGAAAAAAAAAATTACATTGTAAACAGAGTTAGAATTAAAAATTCTGTGTCAAATCATTTTTGTTTTCTAATCTTTTCCTTTCTCCACATCCAATGATCACTATGAGTGAATATAATTTTTCTTTTTAAATAAAATTCTGTTTGCATAGTATATGGTGCATTGGGTATTGTTTAACATACAAAACAAAGGCACAGAATGCACATACCACATTTCTCATTATTGGGGGGGGGGGGATGTATACAAATGGGGACATCACTAAATGCCAATACAGGGATTCAGAGTTTGTCTGGTCCAAGGCATTTTGGAACCCTGTTAGGGTTCTATAACATGCATTTTAGTTCTGCTCCAACAAACCACATCTTCTGCTTCAAATGTTCAGCAGGAGGCAGAAATTACTTCTATTTATGTCAACAACTTAATATTGTCAGTCAATGCTCTAGCTACTCTGCCACCATGGCTCTCTAGCTGTAGGGCTTGTAGAGAAAATTCAACATTCATTAAGTCATCATTCACATTATGGTACAGCACTATCTGATGCTACATGATATCACTCCGATCATTCATAAATAATTTTAGGGGGCCTCCGTGGCCGAGTGGTTAGCGTGTTCGACTTCCAGCCGAGAGGCCAGGGGTTCGATTCCTGCAGACTCCACTCTGCGGTTGGCCGTCCCTGTCTTTCGGATGAGATAGTAAAAACCGAGGTCCCGTGTCAAATTAGGTGTTGGCACGTTAAAGAACCCTCCCTGCTCTTCGGTCATAAGTGCCGAGCACAGGTAAAATTTGTCGCCCTTCACCGGCACACGGTGACGTCTCCATATGAGTGAAATATTCTTGAGTGGGACGTTAAACAACAACAAAAGAAAAAAAAACAAACAAAATAATTTCAGATGGAAAGCTTTCAGATCTAGTGAACTGCATACTATATAAATAGTTGAATCGGCCTTCTTAGGCCGCCTGTCTTGAGAAACCATCGATTGCATGAGACCACATGTACTTATAAAAACTTTTTTGTCAGAAATAATTATGGCTTCATAACTGGTCTATAAAGACAGGTTCACTGCACATTGTATAGAATGCATCCTCGTGTCCCCAATTTTCGTGCGGGTAAGGTATTTTTTTAGCGTCATGCAACTAGTAATCAATGTTAGTCAAGATTATTTTTTGTTCCAAATTACTGGTATAGATATTGACCAGACCTGTTGAATTTCAAAGTTAATTCTCAAAAAGGAACGACGATTGTTTTGGTACAACTTTGTAAACTTTCGTTTCCAGCATCCTTTGCCTTGTTAGTACAACTCCTATTTTCGTGTTCCAAATGGATTGAGGCCAAAAAAGGAAAAATAACTGCTTATTGTGCCGACTTTTGTTACATAATGATTTTTTTTGCACAATAAACAATAAATAAAACAAGCTTTGATTAATTTATAAAGTTATACAGTTAAAAATGAAATGTAAGAATAAACTATGGGTGAAAATCAGGAGCATTGGAGTACTAACCTACAGAGCATCACAAGTTGATCTATCATTTGTAATGTGCACAATAAAACTTTTGTCCCTCTAATTTACCAATATTTTTGTTAAAAAATTAAATAAAATCAGAATAAATTATTTATGATTTTTTTTTTATGATTAATAAAACGTGTTGAAATCTACACAAGGATTGAAGTAAACGTTGACGCACATGTCTTGTCATGAGTGAAATTCAGGTGAATATGAGATATTTCTATTTCATTTTTCTTGAAATCGTGCTCATATATTTTTTCTTTTCCTGTATGTTTTTTTTAATCATGCCTATGGTCATATTTTTCCAAGACATTTAAAGTTTACCAGCTACACAAACCTATTTTGTTTGAAAATGCCAAGTCAAACTAGAGCTGTCCTAACGGGACTTATACCCCCCCCCCCCCGTGGCAGCATTTTCGAGAAACGGGAGTTATG
>JACSZP010006568.1:0-16859 GCA_016161895.1 Pinna nobilis | reverse complement strand
CACACAGACATACACACATACGCACACAGACATACGCACTGACATATGCATACACACATACGCACACAGACATACGCACTGACATATGCATACAGACATACACACATACGCACACAGACATACGCACTGACATATGCATACAGACATACACACATACGCACACAGACATACATGTACCGGTACACACACAACCCTCCTTGATCTCTGTACATTATGCTGTATTCTGGATGTTGTATTATGTACATTGTATGAAATGGAAATTTTAGGTGAAGCTAATCATGATATCACCCCTAGAAAATAATACATGTACACCAAACAAAGAAATCCCTTGGTGTGGTCACATTTTGTAGGAAAACACAAAAGTGAAAGTGAATATCTTGTCTAGCATTAGTGAATGTTCACATGTAAAGAAATATAGCTTTCCATCTTATCATTTTCTGAGATCCACCCACTGTTAGCACCATTACATGGGAATTGTCAGTTATAGACAAGTGTTCAAAAGGTACAAGTGCATGACCTGAACATTCAGTGTTTGGACAGACTTGTAACAAGATGAAGGTATAATGGAATATCTATGAATACACAAAATAAAACATACACATACAAGTGACACTAACTGTGGTAACAGGTTCTGTGGAATTTGTAGTGTGATTACAGTTGAACATACAAAACCATTACTTAACACTTAATCGTGATTGTTACAAAAAAATCACGATCAAAAACATAATCGTGATTACACACAAAACCATGATCACACACAAAACCATGATCACATTCACACATGATAAATCATGATGATATACACAAATTATATACATACTGCTGGCTATACTACCGGTGTTTGGACCCTCTGAAGGCGTATTTCCATTGCTTGTGTTACTACGCACACTGCTTGCTCGGCTGGAACTATTTGACACTGCCGTCTGGACCCAAGCTGCTAGACTGGCTATTTGCTCCTCCATCTTGTCCATACGAAATCTGGAAGGGGAAATGATGACATGAACATCCAGGGAATTTGATGAGTGCCTGGGTAACATCCAAAACCCAGAGCCCAGGTAGGACATATATCCTTTAAGACTTCACATACATATGCTGAAGTCACTATCACAGCATTAACTCATTAACCCCCAAAATTTCAAAATGAACTCTTCCAATCAATGTAAAGGGCCGGCTTAAATGTGGCACCAGGGGTCAATGAGTTAAATGGTGCTCTGAGATGTCTTTTATATGGGGCAAGCATCAATACTAGGCACATTAGGACATTTTGTAGGACTGTGTCCATTTTTATTTAATTTTTGAAACTCCAATGAGAAATATGGAGCATTATATGCAATTTGATTGACCTCTACTTGACTACAGCGGCCTCTGTTTGAGAATTCTAGAGGTCTCCAATTGCCAACTTACGAGACCACTATTTGACAACTATAGAATCCTGTTTGAGAATTTGAGAAGTCTCTGAACACAACAGACTTTTGTATGATAATCTAAGATTTTCTGCTTGGCAGCCTGACGTTTTACCTTGTGTCACAGTCTGATGGTGTGGGCTGTGGGGTGACACTTCGTTGTCTGTGGTGTACAGGTGCTGCCTGCTCTGTCTCAGAGCTAACCCTATAGCTCTGAGACCTAGCGGTCCCTTTACTTGGTGAGACATCGGCAATAGGTGTAAAAGCTAATGAATGACGATTATTTGGCACACCTGAAAATAAACAACAAATCTTTAGCTAACATCATCATCAAAACTAGTAAAACTGAAATTCAATATTTACTACATCATTATTTTTATTTTCACTACTTTTCGTAAAGGATTGAAATCTGATGATCAACGAAAAAAAAATTCAATCTGTTATGTTTTCGTTACAATACAGCATGTAATCAATCAAAGTCGTAATTTATGAATATTACACCTAGACATAAAACTGAAAACTGTAGTTTTTATATAAGTATTGCTAATGGTTCAGAACCTATTTGTAGTGAGTTTGACTTCCAAGACAGGTATTTTTGTGCCAGCCAAGAGTGACAGGTTGAGGTTTAAGTCCAGGCTGCAGCAATACCAGCTAGTGGTTCATTGAGAGTGACACTGCAAACTGAGATTCTGTGACAATCGGACTTGGTACACGAAAAATTCCTAGTATAGTTTATGATTTGTGAGACCTGTATAAGGTAGAAACTCATGTTTTAGCTAACATTATGTAAAAAGTGACACAAGATTTCAGTAACACTAGTAAAGAAGAGTGATGGTCTGTCAAAAGCGGTTTGCCTTAGAAGATTCTTAACAGATTATATTTGTATGTGAATTCTCCAGGCAGGCAATTTTACATGACATTTGTGTGTGAAGAGGGATTTTACTGCACAGCCTAAATGTTCCTTAAGCCTCGTTCACATTGGCCTTGCGGTAGCTGTACACCTGTCTGCAACCACATTTTTTTAGGAAAATGGGTTTCATACAGCAGCCTTAGGGCCTCCGTACGAATTCGCAAGGCCGCAAAACTGTCGCAACATCACAAAAGCACATTTTCTTTGCAATTTTCAAGCAATTTATGCAGTCTGTAGGGCATCAGCAAGGATTTGTTTCCAATTGTCTACGAAGTCCAAGGACCACCAAATCATATGATCTAACATATCGCAAGGTTGATGTGAACTAGGCTTAGATAAGACTTGTTTTCACTGGCTGAAAGTTACCATAGAAAAAACAGAAATTCACACATCTAAAAAGTCACATAAATGGATGCCATGAATATACTGACGTGAATCTTTATTTGGTGCAGTAGCTCTGAGAGGGGAGACAACTGTGCTTGCTCTAACTCCTTTTGCCACATATGTTTGTGGTGGTGCTCCTGGAGCAGGACCACCTGGTGCTCGAAAAGTATCGTAAGTTTGCGAAATAGCACCAGATGGTGGTGGAGACATGGCTCTCCTTAAAGGATCCCTCACAGGTTGTTCTGTCCGCTGTACTGGTGGTGACATGGCTCGGTTATTGTGGGCCCCTGGGTGAACTGGGTAATGATATCGGCTGTCCAGGTCCTCATATATCACATGCCCACCTGGGTAACCATTTTGAATCTGCAAGTTTTCTGGGATGGTGCGTAAATTTGGTCTATCTGGAGGTGTTGACTGGAGTCTTGCATCTTGTGGAAACTTATAAAACAGTAATTGTGTAACAATAACAGTAATAATGAATATCCATGGAAACGTATATTATGAACACATAATGGGAAATTCAACTGTTTAGTAAAGACAGTAAATTAGACTGGAATGATGATTGATAAGTAAATAAATATCATGGGCAATATAAACATTTAAATGAATAAAATAACACTGTATCATCAACAAATCCTATTTCACAATATTCACTGTAAAGACAGAAAATGATAGATACATTGTACGTTAAAAAAAAATTTCTATTGCCATCCCTCAGCGAATATTCAAGATCTGTAGATTACCAACAGCTGATTGATAAGTTATGAGCATCATATCAAAGGACATACATAAGGATGTTCTTTTTATGTCCTGCTATTCTCTGACTATGTAGGGTCGTGTACCCAAGGACTGTTTCCTTTTGGTCAGTATATATGAATGAGGTAGCACTCTAAAGTAAACAAGACAGGTGGGGCTCACAATTTATCAATCAGTCCTCATAAACTGAATGTCAAATATCAAGATGGTCGGGGAGAATATTCTTTTTCCAACAAAAAATACATTAAGAGGAAAAATGATAATTATACTACATGTACATGTAGTAGTTATTGTTCAACTTCCCACTCAAGAATCTTTCACCTATACAAAGATGCCAACTATTGCCATCAAAAGGCTATAATTTGGCTTATGCTAGGCACTTACAGCCATTGAGCATTGAGGTTCTTTAAAATTTCAACGTCTAGGTTATTAAACACCCCCTTTTTGAAAATGTAATGCCCCAAAGTGCATTTATTACAGAATATATTGTAGGCCTAAACATGAACTTCTATAGTATCTAAGCAAAGCTTACGACAATATAAACATACAAATATGATACTTACTTGAGATCTTTCTGGGGAATGATATGTAACATATGCATAATCAGGGCCAACATGACCCCTTGGTAATGACCTTGACCTTTCTGCTGACTTTGGTCTAGGAACATCGTATTCACCTTCATAAGGCGGTGGATAGGAATGTGACATGGAAGGTGGAAGAGTTTGTGACTTTCTGACCTGGTAAAGAGATTACATTTCAATCTTAAGCAAACTCCTCCATAAATATAAATGAAATACAGTATACCTTAAAATCAAGGATGTGAAATATTGAAATTATATCATGTAACTGAAACATTGATATGCATAAGGCTATAGTGATTTATGGTGATTTTAGGATGAGGTGAACATGCTCTCTGTCATGATAAGGCAAAGTTAAGCTGGAGAAAACATGTCCTGGTATGCAACATTGCATTGAACCTGTGGCGAATTCTGATCTATGCTTCCCTAGTGTCTCTAGTTCAAAGGTCAGAGCCTGGACGCTTAAGTCCCAACGTCTCTCTGGTTTGATTTAGGGTCTCTTAGCTAGTAGGTTTATACATATGTACTGATGGGTCACAGAGAATGGTTCTCTAAGGTAAAATTGACAACTGTTGAAATTTGGATGGATGCAGGCCATACTATGTGAAGGTATTCAAACAGGGCCTCTGTGGCCAAACAGTTGAAGCATTGCTTTTTAAACCATTTAGTCTTTCATCTATTGTCTCAAACTTTGGTGGAAACTATGTTGATCACATGTTAGAGTTTACTCAGGTGACCTAAAAATGAGTACACATGTACCTGATCTGTTACTGCTGTGGCAGGTGTATCTACTGGATAATTAGCACCACGAGGAGGAGTTGCATCCCTTGGCGTTTGTATAACCTTGCCTCTCACCTCTGGGGGTGGATCCTTGACCTTTTGTGGGTCTTTGCTATCACATTCATACAGTCGTAAGACTGACCTATCCTTTATATCTCTGCAAAGGAATAGAAAAGAAAGTTAGTATAAAATCAAGATAACGCCTCTAGTTATAGTATTGACAATGTTTTTGAATGATATAAGATAGTAAAATTTCAGCAAATTGGACTGAATTGTTGTACTTATGAGTGAGGTTGTCTCTTCATTACTGTATTAGAGTCAAAAGGAAAGTCAGAACAATCATGACTATATAGTATTTGGTCTCCATCGGGAAAATGTCAGTTCCACGTGCATTATGTCTGATTTGCAAGGGCAGATTGATAAGTTGTGAGCCTTGTATTGAAGGAGGTATGGACGGATGTTCATTATAAGTCTTACTATTCTCTGACTATATATATAGGGCTGTGTACCCAAGGACTGGTCTTGTTTGCTCAGTTTATATTGACGGGTAGCAATCGAAAGTAAACAAGACAAGTGCACTCTTGCAAAATGGACAAATTATTGATGAAAGAGAAGTGATCCAATATTTGCATAAAAAGGGTTAAACTCCTAAGGATATCCATAATGATATGATAGCAACACTAGGGAAAGATAGCCCCTCATATGATACGGTGAAAAGGTGGCTGGGGCCGACAAAGCTTTGAGGATGGCCCCTGTCCTGGAAGGGCCGTCAATGCCCATTTTGCAAAAGCGCCATTTGCCTTGTTTCCTTCAGTATGAGGCTCACAACTTAACAATCAGCACTCATTTTTTCCATGAATTTTAAGAACTACAGTGGGGTCTATCATTGTACATGTACATAGAAGTATCAACCATTTAGGTATGATTTGTAGAAGTGATTCCCCTCCCCCAGAAAAAAAACAATATGGCACTCTGTTCAGCATTCTTAATTTGTACTCCCTCTATCAGTGACCTCTAATAATACACTTAATGAAAAATTACACTGTGACAACAAAAAAAGTTCATCTTGAAGAAAATTGAGGGTTCTACCACAGTGGTATTTTAATTTCAGAAAAGTAATTTAAATATCACTCAAATTCGAATTCTAATTTTCGAAGTTTTTCACTAACACATACAAAGCCAATATGAATTTCAATTTGCAGACAAAAGTTTTCTGGATTCATCAACAGAGATACATTAGCTTTCTTCACCAGCTACACGCAGCTGAGAATTCATTACGGGCTGGCTATCTAGAATTATTGATCTTATCATAATTACTTTTGTAAAAAAAAAGCACGAGTGTCTATGGCATAATTGAGCAATACATCATTTTAGGAGCTAAAAAATGAACCAAAGATCCACAAATCTTGCAGCTCTACTGGTACATATGGATAAATGAAGAGCAATATAAAATATGACTTTAATACTATAGTTCTTAAAAGACCCTAAGAGGTCCAACCAGGTCAAACTTTCTTTCAGACCGACTAGACTTTATACAAAACACACTAGTGGCTGGAGAGTAGCGATAACAAGATTTTACTGTTTGGCCCCTAAAACGACCCCTTTTGATTTGACAAGGCTGAATTTCATCTTAATAGACCAACTACATGTTATGCTGAAAACATATATGAAGTCTAGAAGTGAAAATGTAGTATGGTTTAGGAAGAGTAGTGATAACAAGATTTACATAGAGTTAAATAGAAAAATTTGACAAAGTCCCTAAAAATGGCCCCTATTTGTCAAACCAGCCTGAATTTCATTTTAGGCCAACTAGACATTATACTGAATACATAAGAGGTAGTCCCATGTTTATATATGACTTATTGTTAAGGAGGAGTAGCGATAACAAGATTTTACTATTTTGGCTGCTAAAATTTCCCCTTTTGATAGGACAAGGCCGAATTTCATTTTAGACCAACTACATGTTACGCTGAAAACATATATGAAGTCTTAAAGTAAATATGTAGTATGGTCTAGAAGGAAGAGCGACAACAAGATTAACATAGAGTTTAATAGGGAAATTTGACAAAGTCCTTAAAAATGGCCCCTTTTTGTCAAACCAGGCTGAATTTCATTTTAGAACAACTAGACATTCACTGAACACAGTATTGGTAGTCCCATGTTTATATGACTTATGGTTAAGGAGGAGTAGCGATAACAAGATTTTACTGTTTTGGCCCTTAAAATGGCCCCTACCAAGTACATCTTTTTGCTGTACTATCACAATTAAAAGATAAATTATAATTAATGTAGTGTGTGTGTGTGCATGTGTGTGTGTGAGAGAGAGAGAGAGAGAGAGAGAGAGAGAGAGAGAGAGAAATTTGATTTTGAGTAAAAATTAACTGTAAACAAGGATATACACCATCCAGATGAAGAAAACAGATAAAGTGTTTTTAGATTTGAAACTGCTTTTAAATCAAGGAACACTTTATACTGTTCTTGGTTTACATGTAGACAGTGGATAACATTCCTCCCTCCCAACATTTCTCCAAATGAGTAGTTTGTTTCTTATATAAAGATGTTACTTTCTGACAGTATACCACTGCAGTATAAGATACTAGCCAAGAAAATCAGATCTGACTTTAGAAATACAACGATCTACAGAAAGTGTAGTAGCCAGTCTGGTAATGAGAAAAAACTGAGAGGAAACACATGGCTTAGTTTTTGTGCAAATGAATTGCTCTAATAAAAGTGTGTTGTATTATGACGCTCTAAGTGAGACTCCCTGCGACACAGAAAACCATTGTTACCGCTGAAGATAGTCTCTCTGGCGATAACCACAAAACGTGTGGGACGTGATGATTTGTTATGAAATTATCATACAAAAAAACCAAGCTCAAAACCTACGAAAGATAATACAGACAACTTGTCTGTAATAGAATTAAGATTTATCTGTATGTAAAGCCATCTCAAGAAGAAATTGAAAAACAGAAATTGGATGATTAAATTTGGCCAATTTTATCAAAAAATGTTCTGCTACAAAATATGATAAATTGAAAATTTGCTCACTTATCATTATGGGTGATTTAAATAGTCAGATTTTTTTTTGAAAAGGATCCCTGGATAGCATAGAAGACCCAGAAAACTGCTATCTGCCTGGGACAGTAGTACCTACCCTGTAGGTCTTCCCTGTTACCTCAGTTCAATGATTTGACCGTTCCCTAGTACGGTACAAATGAAACAAATGAATACTGTATCATGTGGACATGAAAAACCATGTCGTAAGCAGGGTCTGAGCCCTTGACCTTCTGCAAGAGCATTTCATGTAAAATTTAATAAAAAGTGAATGCTATGACTGGTTCTACTGAATTAAACCTATACAGTAAATGGACCATATGTTGTTGTTGCATTGTTGTTTAACGTCCCACTCAAGAATATTTCACTCATATGGAGACGTCACCGTGTCCCGGTGAAGGGCGACAAATTTTGCCTGTGCTCGGCACTGCTGGCCGTAGAGCAGGAGGGTTCTTTAAGGTGCCAACACCTACTGTGACACGGGACCTTGGTTTTTACTGTCTCATCCGAAAGACAGGGACGGCCAACCACAGAGTGGCGCTGCGGGAATCGAACCCCAGACCCATCGGCTCGAAGTCGAACACGCTAACCATTCGGCCATGGAGGCCCCTGGACCACATGTACTACAATTGAATCTATTGGCAGTTGGTATTGATTCCAAGTCATAATACCTTAAATCCTCTAGTTGGTAGTATATACTGGTAACAGGATCCAGGATGTATATTTTCCTTTTGGGTGATTCCAGATATTCCATGGTTAACCTCCCAAGAAAGGAGCGGACAAACAAAGCTCGCACAGTATCCAAATGTGTAATCTCATTTGGCAACTCCGCCTTTTTCGTCTCATCTCCAACTACCAGGAATACAAGACCTATGAAAAAACATAAAATCAAATACATGTACACCGTTTCTTACATACATTCACTTTCTGAGTGCAGGTTCACGCCTCACTGAATACAAAGTCAGGAAGTTTGCCAGTATACTTGCCAAATGCCCGTGGTCTCTTCCTGGGTACATTTGTAACCCCCTTCTCTCCTCCACCAATAAAAACTGGCCACCACCATATCATATGACTGATCGAAAGATTGAAGGGTGTGGTAAAAACAAAAACAAACATTAAGATATGGTTCTATACCACACTTGACCATTAGTATCTTTCAGCAATGTGTTGCTATCCACTTTTCAGTCCTTGAGAGCAAATGTATGTGAGTATTAACCACTAGCCTGCTGCAAGTAAACTGTCAAACTTACTCACATAATGCCAAATATACTGATTGTATGTAAGCATAAGAGGCAAGAAGCATTGGATACTATGGCTAGTATGCACAGATGACTTAGTGGCAGTGCCACTTGCCACTTGTGACTGTGCCATGCCACTGGCCATGCCACTGTGGCCATGACACATGCCACTTGTGATATGAATGTCCCAGTTATGTCAATTTCAAATTTAAATAGACATTAACACAACTGAATCATTTAGAGAACTAATACTAATAATACAATATCTAAACTTACAGAAAATACATAGGTCATGATTTTCATCATTTTATCTTTTGGTGAAACTTTGGTATATTTGTATCAAGTTATATATTCCTGCTGTGAGGAAACTGTGAATTATTACTGCTGATTAATGATGAGATTTAAGCAAAATCGTAAAATGTGGAGAAATCCTACTGAGATGACAAAAGAGAACCAGAAAATACATATAAGCCAAAACACATGTATAGTACAGCCTCATTAATCTGAACACTTTTGTTCCAAAGCAAATTCTCCAGATAAATGAAGCATCCGGATTATTGAAACGTACTTATCATTATCGGTGCAATTTGAGAAATTTTGTTCCTTAGAAATTACTTCCATACTGGGAAGCATCTTGACTATTGACGTTCAATTTTATGAGGCTCGACTGTATAAGATTCTAACAATAGACAGATTTCTGAAACCCCCCCCCCCCTTACCTGACATGTGTGCTATGTTCCCCTCCAAATCCTATTATAATGATCAGACGTAGGAAATATCATAAGACATAAGAGAGTGCTGTCAGGTACATTATTGATGGACTATAATGTAAATCATTCCATTGTTTATATATATCAACTTCTGAAGATCTGCATCTGCTGATCATGAAAGATTGCTTTATCTTCATGTATCAGACGTACACTTCAGTTGCCATATTATAACTCACTCTCCACTCAGTCCCATGAAACATTGGTTAACACTTAACACGAAGAAAAAATATCTTGTATGGTACATTAAAATAGAGAGATGCTAAAGGTCACTGGCGGTGACTGTGCTTATGAATAATTCTTGACCTTTGACTCCTGATGGCAAAAGGGAGACAATCCTTTTAATGTCCACTGACATGTTCTAGGTCAATAAACACGTTGACCTCTGATTTCTAATGGTCAAAAATCAAGTTAAATAATATGTGTATTGTGTCCCTGATTAACATAACCTTGACCTTTAATTTCTGATTCCTTGAAATCCTCAATATTGCCAGCATATCCCTGAATAATATGACCTTGACCTTTCATTTCTGATGATAATAAGGAACAGGTGTGATAACATTGTAATCCTCAATATTGCCAGCATATCCCTGAATAATATGACCTTGACCTTTCATTTCTGATGATAATAAGGAACAGGTGTGATAACCTTGTAATGTTAGCCTATTCTTGACCCCAACTTTGTTATTTCCAATGTTAAAATTCAGGTCCATCATAAGTGATATATAGGTCCACACACACGAGATATTACTACTGAAAGTGTTGTTCTGCAAACTTAATTAGCCTGTTATACTATTCTGACTTATAGTATTCCCTGTCTCTGTCTGTATCTAAAGATAATAAAGAAGTTATTGTTCCCTAACCCTACCTGGAATAGTAGTTAATGTCATTAAAAAAAAATCTGTTATTTCAAGATCAAAGTCATAATGCACAAATCCCCTTCTTTTAAATTTAAGGAAATAGATAAATGGATTACCTCGCCTCGTGTCGTAGGTATTAGGTGGTGTCCGCACTATCGGCATACTGTTACGCAGCCATCCGCCCCTCTGGAAGCTGGCCACTGGTCCCTCTATGTTAGACATCGTTTCTGATCTGTCATCAAATTCTACCGCTCTGTCATGATGGGGGTTGTAAGTAACCACTGTAGCCCTCCTCTGAGGATCCCGGGGCCTCCTCCCCTGCAAGAAAAACAAACAGGGGTAAATATTGTAAATCTCTATATCAGAATACTTCACTACGGCTGTTTCAATTATACCTCTTATTACCGGTACATCATCAGTACGATGGTAAATTCATATTTACACATATAACTACATATTCATCTAATCTTTAAATATGCTCCACTGCAGCCTTTGACCACCGGTAAATGGAATTTCATATCAATTGATCGATTTCTTACGAAATGACATGCAGCTAGAAAAGATTAAATTTTTTCAAGCTTGGCATGCCTAGTTGTGGAATGCAAGTGCTCGATACTTGGTTGATATTTCCTTGTCCCTGTACATAGTGGTGATCAATTCCATAAACATGTAAGTCTCATTAGAAGGTCAGAAAAGCCAGCCACTTCTGCCAAGGCTCAAACTCATAACCTCGGGATCTGAAGATTAGCACTCTTAGCTACGGCACCATGACAGTTAGCCACTGGATCTGTGAGGGTGTTACAAATACACACTGACACATGTGAAAACTCACACTGCAGATCACACACTTATAGTAGCTTTATTCCTTAACTTGTTGCACTGTAACTCACTCATAAGAACAAAAAGGCAATAATTACAACAAAACCCTGATTTTTTAAAGTGAATTCTACAATCTGCTGTAAAACATGCTAATGACTCTAAATGTAAGAAAACTCAACTTCCATCGCAGAATGAAACATTTTACGATTCCGATATATTACAATCCTTGTTTTTGAAAAACACTCGTAAAAAGTTGTTTTACACCAAGCATCACGCTACGTTTGTCTGAAGTGATATTTGCTAACCATAAACTGAAAAAAAAATTTGCCGGTCTCTGTAAATTTTAATATGCACAATTTAGATACCTAAACTGCAGCACCTGATACTAAACTTTAAAATCCTTACTTAAAATAAACTAAAATGATTTCAACAAATTTCAAGAACTTATCTTACAGAAAAGTCCTTTAGATATTAACAGAATATTTCTGGAGAAAGCTGAGAAGAAATTAAGATGATAAAATGTTGATTCCCAGAATTCTTTAAAGATGACTTCAGTTTCGGGATACTAAAATAAGTCACACGCAGGATGAAGAGTTACAGTAATTCAGCAATGCTGGGAGTTAAATTATTCTGTGGATGCATGTACATATAATTTCTCTAACTGACCCCTCCCACCGATAAGAAACACTTAAAAATACAATGAGAGTGATGTTGAAAAAATTTACACCAAAATTTGTTACTGATAAGAAAAAAATATTTATGGGATGGAATATAAACAGAGAATAGGTCAGCTGATAACTAATTAGTCTGCTTTGTACGTATGGGACCTTGAAAATGTTTCTTGATGCTGCCATATTGACTGTGGCATATTGTTGTTTTATGTGGACAAAGGGAACTAAATACAAGTACATACTTATACATGTCTTTCTGTTATGAATAGTTGTAAAGGTGAGGATCCAGGCAAAACAGGGATGGAGCACATTTTCCTGCTGTGTGCTTGAGATATATCAGTCTACTGCATTGACAATTGCTGGCTGTTATGTATCGTGACTTACAACCTATATATATTTCAGGGTAACACTCCCTCCTCCCTCTCAAACAGAAAAAGAGAAATGACAGTAAAGAGGTATTGTATGGTATTGTTGTTTAACGTCTCAATCAAGAATATTTCACTCATATGGAGACGTCACCGTGTGCTGGTGAAGGGCGACAAATTTTGCCTATGCTTGGCACTGCTGGCTGTAGAGCAGGCAGGGTTCTTTAAATTGCCAATACCTACTGTGACACGGGACCTAGGTCTTTACTGTCTCATCCCAAAGACAGAGACGGACAACTACGGAGTGGTGCTATGTGGATCAAACCCGGACCTTTCGATTTGCGGTCGAACACGCTAACCACTCGGCCATGGAGGCTCCGACAGTAAAGAGAAAGCATATACAGTGAAACCTGCTTCAACAACTGCCTGTTTATAAAGACCACCTGGTCACAAAGACTATATTCTGCTGTCCCCAATAGTACCAGTGGTGTACAAATCAACCTCTATATAAAGACCACCTCCCTATTAAGACCAGTTTTCTTGCATCTCTGAGGAAGTCATTATATATATGTTTCACAGTATTAAGTTAAAAGTACATGGTAGACTATATCCAACAATAGATAAATAAATATTCTTATATCTCTTTCTAAATGTACAAACATATCTATTAATTGCCATCATGCATCCCCAAATATAAAGATCGAGAAAAGTCAAATTTCCAGACAAATTGATTGCAGTACAAATACAGGACAAGTTTTATAAATAGTACACTACCAGCACTATTGACACACCAATGCCCAGGAGAGTTAACACTAAATGATATTGACTTATGAGGAATAATGTTTACATGTATGTATACATAGCTCAATGCTTTAAATGGATTATTAAGCTTGTAATGGATACCTAATGCCACATATCTAATGGTTATTACTGTTGATAAGAGGCCATCACACTCGTCTGCAATGCAACACCCCAAAGACTCACTGGGCCTCCGTGGCCTAGTGGTTAGTATGTTTGCCATCTGACCGAGAGGCCGTTGGTTTGAATCCCAAGCCAAGCTGCAGTTGGCCGTCCCTGTCTTTCGGATAAGACAGTAAAAACCGAAATCCCATGTCACAGTATGTGTCTGCACTTTAAAGAGCCCTCCCTGCCCTATGGCCGTAAGTTCTAAGCATGGGCAAAATCTGTTGCTCTTCATTCGGCACACGGTGACGTCTCCATATAAGTGAAAGATTCTTGAGTGGGACGTTATAAACAACTATTCTACAAACCAAGAAACCAAAGGTTGATCAGCCAATGCCAAAAAATATATTATCTTCATGTTGTTGTTGTATTATTGTTTTATGCTGCATGTACTTCCAACATATTATTTCAGGAATGCAGGTCTCTGAGATTCGACATCTACTGCGGACATTATCCTCTACATGTATATATATCATGGCAGCTCCAGATGTCTCACAGTCATCTTAAAATTATCTTTGTTTTTTTTTTTTTTATTATCTTCTGACATACATGTTACCCATTATTCTGCATACCATCCATGCTGTAGTGCAGCTACTCATTCATCATTAGCATTTCTCAAATTGTCTTCCTAATTCATGTCTCTCTCTCTCTCTCTCTCTCTCTCTCTCTCTCTCTCTCTGAACGTAAACAAGGTTCACAGTATCTAAAAGTAATTCCTCACATATCTTGACCTCGCAAATATCCTACAATGTCCTTGAATGTTAGCTGAAATTTTTTTTTATTTGCTATCTATTTTTTTTGTAGTTGTTGTTATATCTCACTCAAAAATCTTTAACTTATATGGAGATGTCACGAAGATCAAAGGCTATAAAGGTGGCCTATGTTCAGCAATTGCAGCCTTTTAAGCTTTGAAAGTTCTTTAACATGCCAACACCTACTGTGACACAGGACTCTGGTTATCACTCTAGATGGCATCCTTTTAATACCCTACATTTCACAGAATCACAGAGATCTATATCATTAATCTCTGGTGGGACCCCCATAGCTAAGATGCTAGAACATTGCACAGTAAAACACAGAGCTTCTCACTTGGATTGTAATTATGTGAAAAAGTTTGCCCACTGTTGCTGTCTGTACCTTTATACCGTGTCCCTTGACAATGAAGTGCTCATCTATCACACTTAGAGGTCCCAGGGTTTGAGTCTCAGTGAGACATGACTGAAGTATTCTGTCCATCATAAGGTTCAATTAAAGGTAATGTTCATAGTAGGTGTTGGCCATTGAATTATCTTTCACTGTATCAGGCTGTAAAGGTCAAGCATAGATCAAACTTTGAAGCCCTTCACTAGTATATGGTGACAACTCCATATGAGTGAGAGATTCCTGAGAGAGACGTTAAACAACAATACAAAAATTACAACAGAATAGCCAGGGTGTTTTCTCTTTCACCAGTAAAAATTTGCCACCATCAAGAATATGAAACATTGTCAAGCCCGATGTGAAAGAATAGTATAAAAAATACAAAATGCATATCTATCTATAATAGCCATACCATAAACATGGCAGTCCCTCCCCCTTCAAAATCAACTTACCTCTCCCCAATATCTACTGGTGTATGATACATCCCACCAAGACATTATAGAGGTGTAACTTACATGTACAACATGAATACTATGGGGAATGTGTAGTATTTGTACAAAGACAGCTATACAAACAACTCAACACTTACAATATGTATCAAGACCAAATATAAATATAGTGCTGTGCCCAATAATGGAAAGTAATTAAACTCTATATTCTGATCTGAAATCCATTAATCTATGCTGAGTAAATTAGTAGATTAGGACATTTAACTGTCCGTATTGGTTGATGGTATTTCTTCTGTCCCAAATACCTACTGAGTTGCATGAGTTATTCTGAGAGAATTTTATGCATCTCTTTCTTTATTTTCTGTCTTCTCCCTCCAATCTTGGGAGTAATTTAGGACTAACGTATTCGATCACTAATATCAGATCAATTGATCTGACTAAACTTGGTGTTCAAAACTGAGATGTGATTGGTTGGACCAGTTCTGGTCGTTTATGGAATTATCCTAGAGCTGGATATGACGGGTTTTAAAACTTTTCTACAGATTAGATACAGACTTCTGTGGAACATCAGTATTTAGACCACCCAAGTGACTGGATAAAATTGATCTGATTAGTGAGGTGGTCTCTTAAGTGAGCTTGATATGCCTTAGAATAGAGGTAGGGAGATTTAAATTTGGTGGTCTCTATTGTGAGGTGGTCTTCTAAGTGAGGCTAAAATACTGTAGAATAAATACCTTAGAATAAAGGTAGGGACAGACACACATTTGATGGTTTCTATTTTGTGAGGTGGTCTCCTAAGTGATGTTGAAATACACTAGAATAATGGTAAGGTGGCTTAAGATTAATGGTCTCTATTGTGAGGTGGTCTTCTAAGTGATGTTGAAATACCCTAGAATAGGTAGGGAGACTTATTTTGATGGTCTCTATTGTGAAGTGGTCTCCTAAGTGATATTGAAATACTCTAGAATAAAGGCAGGGAGACTTTATTTTGATGGCTTCCATTGTGAAGTGGTCTCCTAAGTGATATTGAAATACTCTAGAATAAAGGCAGGGAGACATATTTTGATGGTCACTATTGTGAAGTGGTCTCCTAAGTGCAGTTGAAATACTCTAGAATAAAGGTAGGGAGAATTATTTTGATGGTCTCCATTGTGAGGTTGTCTTTAGGTGAGGATCTTCTGTGCATTTTTAACCGTCAAATCTTTTTTTAAAACTGTAATACAGAAGGGAAGAAGTATGTGTCTATTAAGGATTTGTGAGTCTTTATGTTCTTACCGTTCCATGAATGTTTTAATGCACAAGGATGTTCACATCTGAACCAGATTACAAGCTCACTGAACATAAAACACACCCAAACAAATTAGCTTACAGCGACTGCTTAGTGCGAAATGCACAAGACATGACAAAGAAAATGCAGACATAAAAAACAGGGGAAAATGTATTTTTATCACTATAAATTACTAGTTGTCCAGTATCCTATTCTTGTTTTGTGTAGTAGCACAAATTTTTCCAGAAAAAAATGCATGCAACAATATGTCAAAGTTCCTATCATTACAAATTCCAATTTCATATTTGCCCATCCATCAGTGGAGCCTGACCTGAAAGACCACTACTTCATCCATTGAAATGTGGCCTCTTAACCTTTTTAACCCCATGCACGTATCAGAATGGTATGGTCTTTCTATTGTCTTAGACCAGTCCATTTAGTTAGGGGTAATAAAA
>JACSZP010006567.1:400-11450 GCA_016161895.1 Pinna nobilis | reverse complement strand
TTATCAATTGGCTAAAAAAAATCTTGGTTGGCTAATTTTTTGTCTAACAGTTGTCTGAGTCCAGGGTGAGCCCTGGTTAAGGGTTACACTTTTGACCAATGCTGGACACTGTTCCAGTGAGCAAGGAGAGTTCTTTTATGTGCTGCCAGTAACTGTGACACTAGATCTGGGTTTTTACTGTCTTACTAGAAGGTTTAATAGGGTTTCTCCTTATTCTGATTTTCATCTCGAAGAAAATAAATTTTCACAACAAATTATCAATTTAGTTTGTGAAATACTCTGAATTTTGAGCTGCATTGTAGTTACGGGACAATAGTTTTCATAGCAGTCTGCGATTACTAACCAGTTCCCACGAAAAGGCGATATGTGAATAAATAGATTGCTTTTATATTTTACAGTGAAAACAGAGCCCACAGAAGTGAAAGACAGAGAACAATTAATCGTAGAAGAGGCAGATAGGTTATATTCTGATAATGATGTTTTAAAGTTGTACGATTACTTAGTGCAGTTCAAAGACTTAGAAAATGACGAGATTTTGTGGCGTCTGGCCCGAGCTGCGACAGACAAAGGAAAGAAATCAGAGGACAAGGCTGAGAAAAGAGCTTGTATGTTTGAAGCTTTTGGATATTCCAAACGGGCGTTAGAACTAAATGAAAGAAATTTTGCATGTCACAAGGTAAGATTCTCTCATATACTGTAGAACCTGTGTAGAAAGCCATAAGACATTGGAACCTGTCTTAAGATACCTTTGTCATCAGAGCCAACCTATCTTTAGAAACCACTAATAACAAAAAATCTTTTAAACAGAGCATTAAAAGAAAATTCTGGAACAAACACCATCTTGGTTACACGTTAAATACAAGGAGCCAATCCGGGGCTACGGAGCCCTTGTAGTCCTGGCGTGTGGCAAGGGCTTGGAGTAGTCACGTCGCATGTTAAATCAAGTCAAATCGAACCGAATTAAAAGAAAAACCTGTCATGATAGACTGCCTGTCTTAAAAGAACAAATTTGCATGGCAAAAGAGGTACTATCTGA
Organism: Pinna nobilis; assembly: GCA_016161895.1. Classification (NCBI taxonomy): domain Eukaryota; kingdom Metazoa; phylum Mollusca; class Bivalvia; order Pterioida; family Pinnidae; genus Pinna; species Pinna nobilis. Next base: position 10,414 of record JACSZP010006567.1, on the reverse strand, counting down.
AGACAGGTTCCACCGTATAATTATTTGATATATGCACATCCCTCTGAAGACAACATTAAAAATACTCCAGACGTGTAATTCAGCGTTATGAAATGTCTTATTTATTTTCGTTCAGAACTCCTTTATGACACATCTACCTATAATGAAAAAGCAACCTTACATGCATCCAAAGCTACATGTACTTTACAGCCAAAGTATCTAACTCTTTATTGTCTTTGTATTTGCATGTAAACCTTTATTCCTCTTATGAGCTATTTGTTATTACAGTGGTATGCCATTTTGTTGGACTACACAGGAGAATATGAGGGAACCAAACAAAGAATTCTAAATGCATTCCTTGTGAAAGAGCACTTTCTAGTAAGTACAGTACGTCCCATTGCCATTTTAAGTAGTGAGTATTGATACATCTTAGACTGTTGTAGAATGCTATAAATCACTCAGACTGTATGATAGCTACATAATCAGGTGTGATACTTTTGAATGTATTTCATGTAAAAGAGGAATATTTAATGACAATCATCATGCCATGGGGGAAGTAAAATAATTTTCATATGAAATGTCATTTCTTTCAAATACTGTACTATGATAGGACTATCATATATTACATGAGTTTACTTTACGATGAGACCTTACGTTGGTACCAAAGATTTGGCTTATTAGTTTCAACCCTGGACCTTTTCTTTTAATTGTACTTGCCAGACTGGGTAAATATTCATCTTGCCCTGATTAAATTTTACTGGCACGTATCATATGCGTAGTTATAGTAAAAGAGATGCTCAAAATAAATATTTCACAGGTCACAATGGGTAAGTACGGTACTGTACTGGCTGAAATTACTTTTACCTGCCTGGAGCTACAGGACATTTCTTAACATAGTCATGCTTGTGTCCGAGAACTTGATGTTTGACATTGTGTAAAATAGATGCTGCTTCTGTGTGATGCCCTACATGCACATATCTTTTACATTTATATAATTTTTTTTCATTAAAGAGGGCTCTTGAACTGAATCCAAAAGATGCCACATCTATACACTCGCTAGGCTATTGGTAAGAGCATTTCAGAACTTTCTTTTCCTTAATACTCTTTTCTTTGAATGAGTTGTCTCCCTTTAGAGATTTGTTTTGAATTCAATTATATCAATGAATATACATTTAAGTGCTGTTTCCTCAGATTTTGATACCAGGGTTTACATATTCTCCCCTGCACACTGGAGGGTCAGGGGTTTGAGTCCCAGCTGCAGCATAAGTGGTTTTTCTTGTTCTTAGGTCACATGTCAAGCATTGACTTGGCACATTAAAGATTACTCATTGCATACAATAATTAATGCCTTTAGTGTGAGCCAAAGTTTCTGAAGCCTGCATCAGCTTGATGCTACCATGATATATCTACATGTAGAATAATGTTGAGAAATATAAAACATGAAGACAGAATTTAATTACTCAATTTTGATCACTTCCACTTCATAATTACAAGTGATTTGTATTCTATTAACATCTATAAAAGGATCTTTATGCACCAGAAAAAAAATTGGGGGCATTTAGTTTTTGGTCTGCCTTTCCATCCGTCTGTCTAATAATCTGTCTAATGTTTTTCTGTTTGTGCTCAAAAACTTTATCATCATAGGGTTTTCATACTTCACTTGTGTATTCCTTGTGACAAGACATTTCTATTGGTACCATAATTTTTGACCTTGTGACCTTGACCTTGGACTTTGGCCTACTTTTGAAAAACTTTATATTGTCCATAACTTCTGACTGGTAAATGATAGGGCTTTCATGTTTCACTTGTGTTTTCCTACATACAAGAGTTTCTATGTAATGTAATGTAATGCTTTATTTCTTTAATGAGAATTGCTGACAGCTCATAAGCTAAACTTGGCTCGCCTCATGATTTTACCCACCTACGCTTAAAAAACTTTAATCCTATCGCTTGGCATGCTTTGTTGTCATCTGACAACTCTTTTTATTTTTTACATGAAATACTCTTAACATCTATATTCCAGGTGTTTTGTATTTGCTGACATGGCCTGGTATACAAAGAAGATAGCAGCAGCACTGTTTGCTTCTCCTCCTACATCCACTTACTCAGAGGTACGCAGGATTTGTTCACATAGACAGTGGGACCCGGATATATTGAAACCAAAGGGGAATGGATTTTTCTTTTAAATTAACAGGGTTTTCAAAGTAAGTGGGATAAACTAGTTATAAAGTCTTTGAGCAGGGGACTGAAAATCATTTCAAATTAACTGAGGTTTCAATATACAATGTATCTGAGTTCAATATAGGTGGGATCCACTGTATACCTTTACACCATGTAAGTCTTCTATTCTGTAGTTCTCCAATTTTCATATTTTGTTATAATATTGAAATATGAGAATTTTGGATCCATCAAAATCATGACCCATTTGGTTAATGCATACTCTTACAGATAAACTTGGTATCTTCTGCTTTTTATTGGTTCCTAATGTCTGCCCATCCAAATGGAGTTCTGATCGTCTGTTGTCAGGGCTCACACTGGGGGCAATGTTAGCGACAAAGACGCCCTACATTGTTTCAAATCGTCCTCCATCAGCGAAAAAACGAAGTTGAAGTCGCCCTTTGTTTTATCAAAGTTGCTTGTCCGCCATTTTGAAATTTGTTTATTTCCACAAGAACAAATAATTGTCATTTGCAATAATTTCTAATCGACGTAAGTCTCTCTCCCTTTTGGACCCAGTTTTCGTTCCTGTTTTCTAGTGTAGAGAATTATTTGTCCAACTGAAAAAAATGCAGAAGTAAATTGGCACCTTTACTATATCACAATATCACTCTGACCTGAGACAGTTCATGGTGCAGCAAGATTAACCCCTAATTTTAATTATGACATATGTCAAAGAATGTATGAGCGAGCTATCTCTTAATGGGTAATAATTATTGTGTAGGGACAAGTGTTGGGAGAATGATTTTTCTCAGGTGAATAGAATGCTCTACCACAGGTGTGAATAAACCATGCATATGAGCTTAACTTACCTCTGTACATGTGCAAGTGCTGATCTTTTTGATATTGTAAGAATAAAAAGATATATATCATTTTATCAATTACATGAAGTGATAATTGTGAACATGTGCTCAATTACCCTTTCAGGCTCTATACTACTTCCAAAAGGCAGAAGAAGGTAAGAATGATGAACAGGTAAGACCTGCGTCTAACCTGTTTTAAGAGACCGTTTTAGGGAAGGATAGAATAGGTCACATACAACAGGTGGTCTCTTAATTCAGGTGATTTTTTTATAACAAAAAAAAAGCCAATTTGGAACCATACGGTAAGTCACATTATACAGGTAGTCCTTTAATTCAGTGAATCACTGTAATTTGATTGGAAACTGAAATTAAAAGAATGGGGAGGATGTATATTTAAATTTTTAAAGACAACTTCCTAAGCCTAAATTGGATTGAAATCTGTCTTGGATACACCTTGCAGCAGACCATTTTAACCAATCATCTCTTGATTATTTAGGCTATGCAATGACAAGAACAGTTATATTGACTTACCTAGATAGTTGTTTTTTTTTATATGAATAATGGATCTTTGCGTAAAGAGCGCCTCACTTTGGAGATTACCTGACATTTAAGACCATCAAGGTTCAGTCTGTTATATCATAATTTTGGTTAATTCTACCACACTTTGGTGATCACCTACCTGTAACTTATCAGAACAATTTTATGGAAATAAGGAAAGCACTTGGGGAAGGGATGTTTGACGCGGCTTAATGGTTAGCTTGTTTGCTTTCTGATCCTGAGGTCCTAGAATCAAATTCACTATGCTGTTGTCCCTGCCTTTTGGATTAGACAGTAAAGATGATGGCATGTTTAAGAACACTCATTGCTCAATGGCCATAACTTGCATAAGTGCCAAGTATAGGTATTATTAATAGACCCTCACTGGCACACAGTGACATCGCCATATAGGTTAAAGATTCTTAAGTGGGATGTTAAAAACAAACAGTGTTCAACTAGCTAACCATGTAGGCGGTCTTGATAACAAGATTTCACAATATTTTTGTATGTGTTGATGAGGTCGTTAGCTGACAATTAATAGCCAGGTTATCTAATTCAGTTTCCAATGTTTTCTCGTTGTCAGTGGATCCAAACTTCTACAGCATGAACCTCCTGATGATAGGGAAGACCATGGTACGCATGAAGGATTATAAATCCGCCGTGACGTACTTAATCAGGGCCAGGGATTACCCAGTCACGACACCAGACGATCAACGGGTATGATAATACTTTTGCTTATGCATTTGTTTATAAAAATTTGTCATGGCTCTATTCTAGTATATTGGCCTTCAGGTCATGAGGTTATAGGTTCGAGCCAACTCAGTGGGAGCAGCTGGTTTTTTTCTCCTGTCCTTTGGATGAGACAGTGAAAAGCAAGGTCCTGTAAAAATAACAATAGATGTCCAAAGAAAAGAATCCCCAATACTCAATGGCCAAACATGCTGAACATTGACTGCAATCCTTCATTGGTTCTTGATGATGTCTGCAGATAAATGAAAGATTGTTGAATGGGAAATAAAATAGAGATATAGAATGGAACACATTTATAATGAATCCATATATATTGAAATCCTGCTAATTTGAAATGGTTTTCATTTCCTGGCTTGAGACGTAATTACCATATCAACCTAGTTATTTTGAAAACCCTGTTAATTTGAAAGAAAAACCCATTCTTCTTTGATTTCAATATATCAGGGTTCGACTGTATATGTACAACAAACAGCTATGTATCTATGGTAACTTTGTAGTATGTCAAGCATACAAGTAATTTATTTGATATCCAGCCAATGTCAAAACATTACAACTTGGCAGTTTTGTATCATTATTTGACAGCAGATGTGCTCATATGAGATGGTACATACTGCATTTTTATCTTCTTTAGTGTTTTCTCTTTTTTATGTATTTTTGGAATCAGAAGTCCATCTATCTATGAAAAAATAATTTTTTTTTTAATTTTGCAGGTTCCCTTTAGAACACAACAAAAATCACTCATTGTAGGACTCGCATAATATTGTAGAGTAAAGGAATATATATCGTCCATGGGGTTAAAAATTCTAGATAGGCTACTCACTCTGGGACTTGGAGGGTAAATTTCTGGCAAGTCCAGTTGTGAAATTTGGAAGTCTGTGCTGAATTTTGTTCATAAATAATACAGTAAAATGAAATAAATATATATGGTAGATGAGGCAAATCCCTCAGACTTCTGGTACTTCTAGATGCCAAGTCTGAATCTGAATTAACCAAGCCCCGCACTTGGGGAAATGGGGAATTTTGGACCCCTCATTACCCTAGGGAGAAGGGTAAAGGCATAAGTTATGTCCCTTGTCCAACATTTTTCTTTACTTGAAATGTAATGACTCTTTTCTCTTTATTTCAGGCACATACTGAGGCAATCCAGTTGCTAAATAGTATTGGAATGAAGGAAGAATAAAGATGTGATAGAAAGAAGGAGATAGATAAGAATTAGACTGCAGAACGTACACAAAATTTTGCCTCGTTAGATCAGTAGGTGTTGTAGTAAAATCTTCTTGTGCAATTAGTATATAAGAATTGTTTATGACATTTTGAATGGACTTTTCAGATGAGATTATCCATATGGCACAAAAAAAAAAAAAAAAAAAAAAAAAAAAAAAAAAAAAAAGTTGTTTTGAAAGAAATACATCCCAAAACTAATATATAATGTGTTGTGTGTACCATTTCATTTAAAGTGTGTCATTATTGTAAAATATTTTAAGAGAATACTCGGGTAACTGTTCAAGAATGCCGTGAAATTTATATTCATTTTTTGTGTATATTGTCCTCTAGACAAAACAAAACCGGTTTTAATAGGGAAGTGGTTTTCAAAGCTGGTTTTCCTACACATGTGTACCGAGAAATTTCTGCTCCTTTTTGTTTTGCTCATTTACATTACATTCCACTCACCCTACATCACTGTAGTCTCATGGTAGGATGGTACGTTAGTGCTTCAATTCAAACACTAGAATACAGTATTTTGCTTTCATTTTAAATTTGTCTTCTCCTGTAAGAGCGAAAATGACAAAAAATTATGCAGAACAGAAAATTTTCGGGTACTGGTCTACAGAGTGCAGAATTAACACTGCAGATTTGTATAGTTTTCCTTACAGAATACATTCTCCACATTTCTAGAGCTTGTGCTACTAAGAATTGGTATTGACCCATTAAATAATCCATGGAATATGACACTTAGAGATTATTGAGCATCAAAGTGGTTTAGAAAGAAATTTTTATTACATGTATGTCATAGAATAAAGGGAGATAAATGTGTATCTGTATTAATTTTGAAATAGGATGTTGACTGACTTTTATCTAAGACTGTTTAAGAGTTGTAGGTGGGCTATTATAAGTATAATTCATGTATTTTGTGTCAAAAACATTTTAAGAGGGAACATGGTATATTTTCCCAAAGATTTTTAAATGAAACTTTTTGTTAAATTCCTTATCATATTGGACTACCAAGCTCATGACCAGTGGGAGTCGCTATGGCTCAGTGGTTGATATGTTTGCATTCTGATAGTGAGGTCATGGGACCAAATCTGCGATGCAGACTCAGCTAGTTTCCTGAACTCCAGATGTGACAGTAAAAACCAAAGTCCAATGTCACAGTAGGTGTAGGCACCGTAATAAAAACCCTCACTGCTCAATGGCTGTAGGTGCAAAACATAGGCCAAATTTATTTCCCTTCGTTGATGTAAATATTGCTTATGTATTACTAAAAGACTGTCAGAAAAGGACACTAAATAAAAGAAAAAGCACAAATTAAAAAAAAATGGCTAGGCTGGATGTCTGTTGTTGTTTTTTTTTTTGACAATTTTAACATGTGCCTTTCAAGTTGTAAAGATAGAATGACACATGGATAATAGAATTATTGTTGTATGATTATGTTGTGTAGTTGTAATTTATGAGAATTATATGTACATGTACTGGTATGTATTCATTCAGCTTCATTTTATAAAGGGAACAAATAAATGATTATATTTTCATGATTGACTGTTGTTTGTTATGTCCATAAAATTGGGGGGATGTTAGGGTGTAGCGGTGGGTGAAATATTCCTCTTTTTAAAAAGTGCTTATAAATGCATGGGTCAAGGATTTTTTCCCCAGGAGAGGTTGAACAATATTTTCATAAATTATGATGATATTTACTTTTAAACCTTCAGGAAGGGAGTGTCCAGTCAGAATTCAGTATTAGCTGGAGTTGAATGAATTCTCAGACTTGAGTAAATTCTTAAGTTTTTATTGCCTAGTCCAGGTTACAAATGTACCCAGGAGGAGATCATGGGTAAACTGGCAAACTTTCTCACATAATCAATTTAGGTTCCAGTAAGGCTTGAGACCTGTGATGGCAAGAGGTGAGAATCTAAATGGTTTAACATGCAATGCTGGTACCTTATGACCATGGAGGCCTTGCTACTGTAGTTCAATCTTGAATCAAATTACAGTGGAGTTGGTCTATAAGAAAGTCAAAGGGGAGTAACTTTTGACTTCATTATAGACATCCTTCGTTATATAATTAAGCATCAGAATTTACTACATAAAAAGATAAATAGTAATTCTTTTCAGGGATTTTATTCCTCTTTGTTATAGCACTGAATTTGCTTTAAGTCGATTCATTATAGACTGACTCTACTGTACATATACAGTCTAACCTGTTTTAAGAGACCATCCAAGGGAAGGGGCAAAAAGGGTCACATATGACAGGTGTTCAGGTGATTTATATAGGAAAAAACTATTTTGGGAACCATTCATTTAGGTCACATAAGACAGGTTTTCCTTTAATTCAGTGGGTCGCTAAGGCAGGTTGGACTGTATATATATTATCCTTTCAAGAAATTTGTAATCAAAACTTCCAGTGGCACAGAGATAATCTAAAAAATAAATTTTCAATTTCTCTGGTTTCTTTGTGGGTCTTATCCAGAAAATTACATTTCAAATCAGGTATAAAAAAGTAGCTGCAGATTTCTACCATATAGTTCACAGTCTTGTAGTTAGCTCATCTAACATTAAGGTGTTTTTATTCATCAGGCTGTTTTAAGCCACCATTTAAAAAGTTTCAAGTTATGTTAACACATGTTGCATTGAACTCTAATGCACATCAATAACAGAATTTTACATTGTTTTTATATCTCCAGCTGTTAGTATTACTCCTGTGACAAAAATTATGATAATTCTAAAATGTGCCATCACATTATAAATGTCCATGTATTATAGCTAAAAATATACACAAACTTACTTACATGTACATGAATAACATAAATAGGTACACACTGTGTACCTATCATGGATTTGCTTTCCAGGACCCGAACTTGTAGCAAGAAAAAATAACTCTCTTAAAATGAACAACTAAGCATCGTTTACCAATGATCATATATAGACATGGTATATACTTTGCAAATTCAAGGGGGGGGGTCTGGACCCCCTAGCCCCTTCCCTCTAGATTTGCATATGCACACATGTACATTGTATGTAGGATCAAGGGTAAAACATAATATATTTTGTAGCACCCTCCCCTATATTTTTTCTGGTGAAAAATTATCTCTAGAAAAAGAACAATATTTTTTTTTCTCCAGATAATTATTCCGCCCATATATACATGTATTATAAAACAAAAGAGCTCATAAGTCCGTAGGTTCCACAATTTCCCGCCTCCCGGACTGAGACCATGTATGTATACCCCCTCCAACATCTACCTCCCTCCATCTTCACACCTTTATCAGTCGCCTCTCTGGATCCACCACCATTGTGTCATAACTGACCTCATATAAAGCATGCACGGATCCAGGATTTTTTTCCAGGGGGAGTTGATGTTTTCCAAGGGGGGTTCCAACTTGTAAAAAGAAAAAACTTAACCCTGTTAAAATGAGATTCTGTGCATAATTGACCAATATTGGTGTATATTTTGCAAATTCCAGGGCGGACCCCTCGCCCCCTCTAGATCCGCGCATGCAAAACCTTCATTTAGTGGAAAAATTGAGATGTGAGGGCAAGAACAGTATGTCATAAAAAAAAAACGATCAGAATTAGAAATAAATAATTGAGATACGTACAAACTACTTTCAGATAATTCAATCTGGTTAACATTTTCCTCAAAACCTGCAGCAACAAAATACAAAAAATAAACAAATAAATAAATAAATAAATACTAATATACAAACAAAACAAAAGCCAAACAACCAACAAACAAAATAGCGATATAGAGTCTAGTACATTAAATTGTCAATTTCTATTCTTAAAGGAAACAGATTAATTTTTTAATTGTGCAGTGGCGTAAGAAGCAAATAAAAAATGGAGGCCAAATTTTGTTTTCAAAGGGGGGAGTCGGTTTTTTTTTAATTTTAATTCCGCGTCTTTCTCTTTCAAGCTTTGATGGATTGTATGTTAATAATATCTTGTGTTTCGTCTTAGGCCTAGAATATATAATTTGAAAATCATATATATAGTAACATATATTCTTTAATAAAAAATATTTATGAAAAAAAGTCATAAGACATGGAAGCCGTGACGGGGTACAGGGGACGTATCCCCCAGAGGCTCGCGTGTTTTTATTCATTTTGATAACAATTTCCGACATAAAACCTATTGAATTCATGCACAAGAGTGATTCCTGATGGGGGTTCAGGGGAGCATAGGCTTCAGCATAGGCGAATCAAGGAAAAGAGGTGGGGGTGTGAAGACCGAGTTTTTTCCCTAAGGGTACATTTAAAATGCTCCCTCCTCTATATTCACGCGTATTGTCTGGATTATTCCAGCAATTTATCTAGTTAGTGGCTAGTAAGGAGATTTTCTACATTTACAGGTGCGGATCCAGGATCTGAAAATAGGGGGAGGGGCGCAACATTTTGCAAATAGTTTTGAGTCCAGGTTGTAATTATAAGAATTAGGTGCGAAGTTTTCTTGAAATTTGAGGGTAAATTTGCATATAAAAACGATATTTTCCCCAATTTTGTACAAACCTTTTCAA
>JACSZP010006565.1:0-22445 GCA_016161895.1 Pinna nobilis | reverse complement strand
GACTTTGTGGTAAAGGTTTAACCACTGTTTTGTTGTGTACGTTTATTTCACTGCAGAATATTTAGCGATAAATTTGTTTCGCGAATGAGTAGCCTGGCGTAATTAAAACTAGATTAACAGTAGTAATGTCACTAAAACCCTTCTGAATGATGACTCGTAAATTCAAGGCCAATCTGACCGTTAGGCAGAGAATTTTTATTCCCCCGTTACACCTGATCCTTCCTCTGGACATTCGGAGGTCCCTGTTTGGTGTTTGTCCTGTCTTCATCGAATATGCATCTTTCTCCCATATAGGAGTCGTGAATCGGATATTTTCTTTTTATATGTTAGCCTGATACGACCTTTTCTCCTGAGTTTCGTCAGATGATATCAGTGTGACTTCATTTGAAATTCTCTGTGTTGGTAATCCCATCACTGAAAGGACAGAGATGATACAGAATTAACATATTTTCACCTGCACAAAAATGTAAAGATATCACATGAACCGCCCTCTGTCGTGCCCTTATGTTTAAACGAGACACGGTATGTAACTCTAGCCGCAATATTTTATGTTATTTCTATTTACGGACGGCACTTTCATTCTTTAGTTGCGTAATTCTCAAACGTTTTGAAACTGGAATCTTTTACTAATTACTACGAGATGTCGACACCGGATTGCCATAAATCTCACACATGAATAAGATTTTTTTTTTCAAGAGAAAAAAAAGTGTAGAAGAAATTGTTTAACCCCGATGAATAGCTTTCTTAATCAACTATATCTTTGAGAAAAAGGACCGACATCAAATGAACTGTTTTTTCCGAAGCCCGCAGACTTTTTAGGAATGTTTATTCAAAATGTTGTTGGACCACATTGACGTTACGTCCATTTTTTTCTTCTTCTCCTTTTTTTTTGAGACCAGAGTCAACTCCTTTCATAATATCGGTATGGCAAATACCACATTGTAAATGGAGCAAAGATTGCTGTGGTCTCAGAGAAAGAATTACGACAATTGGTAACTGAACAGGGTAGTAAAGCAACTGTGAATTTTGGCCGAACATACGTGAACATATATAAATCCAGAAATTTATGGGAAATTCGATTTGAAAATCGGTGGTATTATATCTTTTCGCAAATTTGCGGATCAAGATGATAGGCGTATATTGTTTGATGTTCGTTTATGTTCGGTTAGAATATTACGCGATTAAGTACCACTAGTGTTAGGCAAAATTAAAATTCTCGCTAAAAAACCGGTTTTACAGTACCTAAAACAAACTGTTGCCCACCGCTTTCGGCATCGGAGAACAGTCTCTCTCTCTCTGTATAATAACATCTATTCTCTTCTCAGGTCTACCACAGATATTGGTTTTCGGAATCAGACTTGTTAAATCATGCGAAGTGGAAATACGATTTAAGATGGTGCAAACACAATTGAACACATTAACCCTCGAATATCTGAAAGATTTTGATTTTTCTATATAACTGTTATATTGAATACCTATAATACCTAACAATTCATTATTTGACAGGTCCACATCGGCAATGAAGACTTGTAGACGCCTTCCAACACTCATCCAGTCACTGGACTGTACATTATCGCTCGTTATTGTTCGACCACAAAATCTCATATTGTTATACAAGCAGTTACTTTAAATGTGTTTCTACAGTACGTTTGATGCACAAAACCATATGCAATTCGTATTAAAAAGCATAAAAAAGAATAACTCATTCATTTTGAAAGTTCGATCTGCAGACGAATTTTAGATACATATATAGCAAAGATATATATTTTAATATATATTTTTCAAGGATAAAAATAGTAACTGTTGACTATACCTGCGAAAAGGAGGTAGGTCGTAACCGTTTATTTCAATAAGTGGAATAATTATTTAGCAAATAAATTAAATATATTGGTATCTATACTTGTGAATTATGTGGCCCCATGCAAGAAGCTGATAACCCACATTTATGTAAAACAGAGAAGAGAAAATACCATTTAAACAGAAGTATGAAAGTATTTTGTTAACAGCAGAAGGATCTAATATTGCTTGTATTTAAAATCCAATCAGATTATAGGAACCATAATTCTAGAAATTATTGAGATTGTAATGACATAGTTATTGTCTAATAACAAAGTTTCACTCTTGATGGCAGAATGGGTTACTAGGTTAATGCATGGGTCAACAGAATTCAAGGCTTATGATTTCTTTTTACTTTAAATTACAATGAATCCATAGTGATCAAGTTCGATTCCTTGTGGAGTATTATAGAAATAGGAAAAATAAATAAATGAAAAAAAAATTAAGTACCGTTGTAAGCATTTGTTAGACAGTGTAAAACTTATTCTTACGGCTAACAAAAAGAAGAGAATCTTTAAAGTTAATTTCACTAAATTTCATTCTAATTTTTTAATTGACATAGCAAAGATAAAGTTATAAGTACGGACAAATAGTGATACATGTACATGTATATAGCAAAATCAACAACATTATAAAACAATAATATATTCCATATAAAACCGGAGAGTTTTGGACAAGTATCAAGATATGGCAACTTGATTCCAATGTCCTTACAGCAAAACCGCCACAACTCATAAACAGGTTTGTTGACTTTCTAATCCTGTTATTTCGAGTTTTATCTATACTTTTCACGCCCTAACGGTGATCCAAATCTATAGGCCGTTGGCTCTATACTTACCTTCGGTACCCTTCGGCATTGATGATAAATTGTATCTTGTAATTGCGCAGGTTTTTGATGGTGTACCACCTATATACTGGCTGATTTCCATGACAACAGAAATAGAATATTGTTGACTCCCATTTCAGTCATATCAGTATCATTGTCTTGTCATCAAGGCAGTCAAACGGAAGAATATTCAAACATCTTAACCTTTACGGCAATATTTCAGGTTTTTATCTATTTTGCTGGATATTCATCTCTTTTCATCGAAGAGATTTTTGAAATTAGTTTCATAAGACCCAATTATTCAACGTTAAAGCTTCTCAAGCCTAAAAATCATCAATATTATCAAAACCATATTTTCATTCTGACATGGAGAAATTAAACAGTAAAAAATTTAAAAAAAAACAATACAATTCCTTTCCATCACGTTTTTCGATACTTCGTGCTGCGTTATGAAAATTACATTTTGACATGACAAGAAACCAAATGTAAACATTGTTATATAAGTAGATTCTCCTTCCGGACACCTGGTCCCATCCCATTAGGGATTTGCATTTGTTTTTCACGTTGACACAGTCATTATTCTGGACTTGTCATATTTTTAGGACTTACGTTTGCGAACATCCGTTGGTATTTCTTCAATTTACTCTATATTACATTATATCCATATTTCTGCCTAAACAATTAATTGTTAGCATCATAAATAAATATATAAGTAATTACAAAATGTTGTATGCCATGTTTGACAATATAGGTCGAATACGATTCTTCCTCGTGCTGCATAACCAATTCTTATGTCAGCGTCGGCGATAATGCGATGGTATGCATTTTATAAATATGGTTTGGTATTTAATTGTTGTTTAACGTCCCACTCAAGAATATTTCACTCATATGGATACTTCACCGTGTGCTGGTGTAGGGCTACAAATTTTGCCTATGCTCGACACTGCTGGCCGTAAAGCAGGAAGGGTTCTTTAACGTGCCAACACCTACTGTGACACGGGACCTCGGTTTTTTCTTATCCGAAAGACAGGTACGTCCAACCACTACGCGGCTCGAACCCGGATCTTTCGATTCGCAGTCAAACATGCTAACCACTCAGCCACGGAGGTCCCTTTTATAAATATAATATGTTCAATCTCTCCTTCGCTATACACGCGTGTATACGCAAGTTGAGGTAAAAGAATCTTTGCTAAGGCAGATTATACATTGAGATAACACAAAATGGATAAATAGTATGTAGAAATTGGTAATTTTGCGAAATGTTTGAAAGTGAAAAATATGATGATATATGTAAAACTTTTTGCGTGCTTGTTAATTTATTATTTTTTAAGACTGTCCGAGCAATAGAAACTTAAGATTTAGACTGCCCGAATTAGATTTGACGTTATACTTGCTAAAGCACCACAAGTATGACGGACAATGAGCATTTTCCCTCAATACCCTCCTTGAGTTTTGAGGCCAACTATTACAAAAATATTTAGAACAGTTTCAAGAAGATTGCCGTGTATGTAAAATGCTTAAATGTGTTTGAGTTGCAGCTACAGTGATACGTTGATTAAAATGAAATAGCTATACATTGTAGTATGGTATGGTATGATATCGTTTTTTAACGTCCCACTCAAGAATATTTCACTCATATGGAGATGTCACCGTGTGTCGGTGAAGGGCTACACATTTTTTCTATGCTCGGCACTGCTAAATAGCTAAAGTAAAATTAGAGCAAACCTAGAAATGCCGTGCTAATGACAATGCGACAAAGTATAAACAACTTTCCGAGTGATTTATTTAAATAAATTTATGAATATAATTTATAATGTATGACTCAACACAGAGAGTGGTGTTCAATTTGAATACCAATTACTAAGAAACACAGATTAATTGATATTGCAAATGGTAATTTATTAGTTAAATGGCGGTTGTAGAATCTTAAGTAACACACTACATTTAGCATCAACATTATAACTTGCTTTTGTTATCTTGATTATGCATTTAACACAGACAAAAAATGTACACAAAATCGGAAATTTTAGATGAAAAAATTAACATATTCTTCACTTGTTTTTTGGGGTTTTTTTTGGTTTTTTTAATAAATGATGCTCAACTCTACGGCAAAAGAGCATAATTTATTGCTGTTTCTTAAAATTGCGTATTTTGTTATTTAACAATTTCGGTATAAGGTTACTTATAAAAATTCTAACCAATACGGTATATCCATATAATATTTATGTAAGGCTGAAATGTTGTAATCTTTTATTAAAAACTAATTTTCAGTTCATTTGCCCGTGTCATTAGCGACTTTTAAAAAAGAAAACATTTAAACCAAAACGAAAAATATCATTTGAAATGCAGTAAAATCTTAAAGCTATACGTAATTTTATTTCATTTTTTAAGCATACGAAATTTTGGTATAAAGTTCATTTTTATATTCTATTGATACATCAAGTTAAAACTAGAATTTGAAGTTTTCAAAATAAATAAAGTTAAAAAAAAAAATGAACGAAATGTTGTTTTTTCTCATTCCTCTCTACATACTGTTCAGGAACTCAATATCGACAGCAGAAAAAGAACCTAAAGAATTGACTTTATGATATGGAATCAAGTAAAAGTGTTCATGTTACATCAAATACGATAAACTCTTTTACCAATTTCATATAAAAAACCATTTTATATATATATATATATATAAATTCCCGCCAAATCTTCGTAATTTTTAACACATATGAACAGTGAAACCCTCTTGTATTAAATTAATCCTGATATATTGAATTCCCGCTTAATTTGAAATGATTTTAGTTTCCTCTCTACACTACGTTATAACTATTTCAACTCATTATTTTGAAAACCCTGTTTATATGAAAATAAATTCCCTTTCGGATTCAATATATCTGTATATATTCTGACTCCCCTTTCTAAATGTTAAAGATTAGCTAAATTTCACGTGGGTGTCCGTGTCGAAATCTGTTACATGTATATTTACTCTAAAGTTGAACTTGTTATTGCCAACAGATCTTATGAAAGCTAGTTCAAGTACACTCATATCGATGTTGAACGACATGTTCCGATCAGCTTTGTGACGTCATGCGGATAATCAAATTATTTGCTCGCGCTAATAGTCTATTTGAATCACTCACAGTATCCTAACACTCCATACCACGTGGAAGTGTTCTGACAAATTTGCCGGAAAATTCGCCTCCAGGTGAATACAGATTTGATTTGGATATTACTTTTGTAATTGTAATATTCTATATTGGTCGGACTGTCTTCAAAGTAACATTTAAATATCAGGTGTTTGATCTCGAGCGCTTAGTTGTAGGCAGGAAATCAATGGATTCTCTGCAATGTATGCTAATGAGTAAGCATTCCTCGAATGCACACGCGGAATAAAGGGAAGCTTTTTTCACGGCTTTCTCATGCAAAAGTCGGTAATTTGTGCATATAATTACGGTAGCTGTTTCGAGATCAAAATTTTGTACGTATTTATTGAAAGTCTAATACTGGACCGGTGGCTCCACGGTGAACCAGAGAATATCATCTCGCTGCGTCATACCTATCCTCGCCCCTCTATTAGTCATCATTTCGCCTCAACACTTCCTGTACTAGCCGGTCTCAAAATTGTATAAATAGGTACCTGAACTATCTTGATTCATATTGAATCCACAAAAATTCATTACGGAATACACGTAATCAATAAAAATTTCATGGGTGCTTTTCCCCAAGAGATTTCTGGAATCATCTAAATACACATTAATAATTACAGCAGATTTCAATATCCTCCAAGGTAAGTATCCTTTTGTAATAAAAAAGAAAAAAAACCTCTATTTCCACAAACTTAAAACTAGCAAGAGAGTGAATGAATTTGTTGTTTTTACACAGAAATAGTTCATGAAATTCAGAAAATTAATTATCAGTACGTACAATTCAGATACAGATATAGAATCGAAAACTTTATCCAATGTTACCCACGATATCAACAGTTTCAGGAGGTGATAGTGATATAGACTACTTGCTCTAATAATTAAAAAGTTAACGAGATTTACCTGTAAGGTGAAGTTTGGTAGGTAATCAAACATGTGACATGTTCAACCCTCTTAAAATAAGCAAAATCTTTGACCAATGATCATTAGGCATGAAGGCAACGAACAGTGGTTGATCTCAGAATTCCATCAAAGATTGCAAAATAAGGAGTCGGGCAAACACGGACCCCTGGATCCGCCAGAGGTAGGATCAGGTGCCTAGGATTAGTAAGCATACCCTGTTAAACGCATACACACATATATATTGTATATATATTGCCAATTCCAATGGGTCTAGAACCCCCATCCCTGACCCCCTCGTAAACACGTCATGAGTATCGACGTAGGGCTACTGATTTTGCCTCTGTTCGGTACATTTATCTGTTGAATAGTGACGGTTCTAAAACGCGCTGATACCTACTATGACACGGGACCTCTAGTTTTACTCTCTTATCCGAAAGCTAGCTAATCCGCCGAGAAGATTCGAACTCAGGACCTCGCGACCCGAGGGCTAAACGTTTACCATGGAGAGAGCACTCTGAGGTTAATATTAAAAAAAAAAAATGCATGAGTTCTTCATTGACAACATTTTCGTAGTCTTTGGTGACCGGATCTTACAACAGGCTACTGGGATCTTCATGGGAACGAATCGTGCTCCTCTTTAAGATTACCTATTTTTGTATTCTTATGAGGCGGAGGGTATTCAAAAGTTTCTTCGGTGGAGAAGAAAACGTTTGTTGCTGTAGCCTTCAAATCAAAATTGAGATATATTGACGACGTTTTATATATAAACAACAATAATTTTCATTCATACATCAATTCGATATACTCTGATGAACTCGAGATAAAAGACACTACATAGTCTTTTACGTCTGCTTCGTACTTGGATATTTTACTGAAAATAGACCTTAACGGTAAACTGACAACTCAACTTTATGATAAACGGGATGACTTCAGTTTCACCATCGTCAACTTCCCATATTTCTGTAGCAATATTCCATCCTCACCTGCATATGGAGTTTATGTCTCCCAGCTGATTCGATACGCCAGAGCTAGTTCAGCGTATGACCAGTTTTTAAATTAAGGTAGGCTACTGACAAACAAATTGATGTTACAGTGGTTGCAACAGTCTCGGTCAAAGTCAGCTTTTTTCGATTCTATGGTCGGTACAATGATCTGGTTTGCCGATATGGCCTGTCATTGGATCGAATGCTATCTGACATGTTTCATAACGGTCCTTTACACTCTGAACTTGACGATGGATTTCTCCATTTACCTGATTAAGATATAGGGCTTACGGTGGGTGTTACTGGTCAACAGGGGATGTTTACTCCTCCTAGGAACCTGATCCCACCTCTGACGTATCCAGGAATCCATTTGTACCCAACATCTTATTTTTCATTCCTTGTAGGAATCATGAGATCGATCAATGTATGTGACCTTTACCTTTTCATGATACATAATATTCAGAAAGTGAATTAGTATACGTGTATATAGATATTGATTAAGGGGGCCTTCATATATTATACAACAAAACTAGTGTCTAGTTCGCACCATCATTTAATTTCTTAAAGTGTTTTCAATCAATTAAATTTATGATTTTAAACCTAAAACATATACCGTGCCGTGTACGACTCTTTCACAGGTATAGATATTTGATCTTTAATCCACCGGTACCTTTGAGTCATATTGGCAAAAAGGTACATAATTTACCCGTGACCCCTTTGTGTATTAAAATTGCACTTCAGTATTATTCATTGTTCTTATATCTTATTACACTTTGAAGTTCTTCGATACTTCGTGTGGAACTAAGGATGAATCCAATTGACAATCGCGTCATTCATGCAGAGACATTCCGATTTTGCACTAAATGACCTTAAATTCCCCTTCCAATTTTTTTAAATCGAACATCACCGGTTGATATATTCTACCGTTTTATTGATCGACTTAACAATATATCGATCCCCTAATGAGCTACAATAACGAGGATTAAAATCAACCCCTTTTAACTGACAACTTTTACTTTGAGCACAAGCCATATTTAAACTCATTAACAGTAATTTAAGCCATTGAAGTGATACAAATTATATTTCATTTTTACGTATCTCGCGGATCAATCGCTCAGGTAAGAAGGCATAATGAGGAAATAATTGATTTATAAATTACGGCTGATTTCGTCCTCGTCAATCTATAGCAGACCCTCCTCAGTTCCGATTTGAGCGAGACTCGTGTTCAGTGACACCGAGTTTGGTGCAGACTAACTTTAACCGTACAACGGCATCTGTTTGATCTTTACACCGACTGTTTTGTGGGTCACTGCTACTTTCAACATGTTTTACAAGGATATTGATGTGAATGAGGTTGTCTTCAAAAGAATTGGATATTGCAGCTTATATTTATTCCTATGATGGGTTTGTACCGAGAAATGCCGATGTAGTCGGTGAGGTAGACTTGACTGGGACATATTACACATTGACTTTTTAAATAAATTGTGTATTTGCAGAGATCTAAAAAAATGAAAACAATTTTCTGGAATTTCAAGTGCTTTTTCCTTCATTAGAATTACCCTTATATTGTTTAATAAAAAAACTTAACTTAAAATTGATATTTATTCCATTCATGAGTTTGTCCTGAGAAATGCCGATATACTAGTAAAGTTGACTTGACAGGGGAATATTTTACGTTGATTTTTAAATTAAAATATGTTTATATAGATTTATAAAGAATGAAAATATTTTGTATTGGAATTCAGATTGCTGTTTACTTCTTTTTTTCTTCTTCTTCTTTGTTTCAATACAAAAAGTTAACTTACAGATTACTTTTATTCCTGTAATGGGTTTGTATCGAGAAATGCCAATGTGCCGACGACATTAGACTATGCAGGAAAATATTTCACTTTGATTTTTTAAAATAAATAATGTATATGTAGAGTTATGAAAAATATGAAAACAATATCCTTGAATTTCAAGACATTTTACGTCATTTATTTTTTATATTATAATGTTTAATACAAAAACCTGACTTAAAGATGTTTTTTCCTATGATAGGCTTTTTACCGAATAAAACCGATGTACATGTGTATTCAATGTGGAAGACTTAACAGGGACATATTTCGCATTGATACTTCAAATGTATTTATGTTTAGTAATTTATAAAGATTGTTTTTCCATTTCTGTAGCTCTTTTTCTTCATCATTTTTTTCTTTTTAAGTTTAAAACAAAAACTTAACTTAAAGCTTTTATATATTCTTGTGATATATTTTTACCAATTAATGTCGTTATTTTCGGTGAGGTAGACGTGTCACAGAAATATTGAACATTGATCTTTTAAATTAAATACGTATGTAGATGTCGAGGTTTCCCAGAATTTTAACTACTCTTTACTTCACCATTTTTTCTTCCTGTGTTCATATGAAAATTAATAGGAAGCTTATTTTTATTCCTGTAATGAGATTTCTACCGATGAATGTTGTTGTTCTCGAACTTAAAAGAGAAATATTTCAGAAATATTTTTTTAAAATAAAGTTTGTAGAATTGTTATAAATTAAATGATTTTTTATTTCGGAATTTGGTTGTTGTTTACTTCATTGTTTTCCTTTTTTATTTAATACAAAATTTAACTTGAAGCTTGTATTTATTCTTGTGATTTGCCTGCACCGATAAATATCGATATGCTCAGTGAGCTAGATCTAAAAGTGATATATGAAACATTGATTTTTCGAATAAGTTTTGTTTATGCAGAGTAAATTTATTTTTCTAGAATTTAACTTCATTTTAATCATTTTTTTCATCATTTTTATATTATATCGTTCAATACAAAAAATAACTTATGGTAAGTATATTTTGTGAAACATCAATATTATCATGAAAACATCAAAATTTTGTTTCTACATAAAAATATGATTTTGAAGGTTACAGTATCACATGTGAGTTATGAATATAATGCTATTGAAATCGAATAACGGACTCAATCTGAAATCAATATACTTGCATATTCTCTACTTTTGATGCTATGTTTTCCTCTATATTTTCAAACGCAAAATTTATGATGAACAAGAACATATAAATATTATACAGAAATGCAGGTGATGTGTTAGTTACCTGCGATTTGTAGAACTGCATATGAATTTCTGAAGCTTTTAAATATTGTTTTCAGATTAAAAGCATTTATCAAAATTAGGCAAAAAACAACTTGTTTTTTTCAAAACACCTTCATTAATTGAAATTTATAATAATTTAAATTTGCAAAAGGGAACAAATTAATGTGAGGTGTTGCAGATAAATTAATGTGAGGTGTTGCAGATACAATTTCACTCTTTGCTATGAATAAATCAAATGACGATTCCGGCATTGAACCGTTTAAGTATATCTTCAACGTAATAAAATATGAATTTGTATTTTCGTGTTCGTGATAATGGTAAAAATTATAATAATAAAAATATTAATAATAATAATAATAATAATAATGATATTATCATTATTATTATCATTATTATTATTATAATTATCATCATTATTATTATTATTATTTTATTATGATAATAATAATTATTATTATTACTATTATTATTATTATTATTTTTATTATACTTATTTTTATTATTATTATTATTATTATTATTATTATTATTATTATTATTATTATTATTGTTATATCGATATTTTCAATTCTTTTATCAATATCATCGTTATCATTTTTAAAGACTTCATACTTAAAAAGTAATATTACCGTTGATACTTTGAAAACTTCAACTATAATTGTTTCTAGTACATGTGTATTTCCGTATGCTTATAGCTAAATCGTTACTGTACAAATGTTTCCAAGATATAAAATTATTTGCCTTTGCTTACCTAACTAGAATTGTGCTCTACATATTAAAATCACCTTGGTAAGATCTAGATTCTCTGTTATCAACGATTAGCTTACAGAGCTAAGAACGATAATTGATCTTATCAAATCCTATTAAATCAAGGATTCTAATTTCACAAATGAAATATTATATGTTTGTGATCTCAATTTCTAATGATATCGGTCCACAATTCTACAAAAACGAGTTTGTTTGAATTATTATTTACATCAATCCTCAGCCGGAAAACAGAATAGCCAATACATTTTTATCAAAGGTACCTAACAATTATGCTTGACAGGTGATCTTTCAATTCAAGAAAGGCTTATATCATTGTCAATGTATCGATATATAGTAAAAGATATTAACATAGAAATGTTCAAACCGACAGGTACGGTACAATGGATAGTTACAGTTGCGTCTTGGTTAGCATATACAGAATTTGGTCTTTTTCTTTATCAAGCGGTAAAGGTAACGGAAAATGATTGGGATCAGGTGCCTAAGAGGAGTAAGCATCCCTGTCGACCGGTCACACCCGCCCTTTAGCCCTTTATCGCAGGTGATACTAGAGCAAGCCCTAATCGTGAATATTTTATAGAGGCAAACTACTTACTGCAAAAATTTTGCCACATGGTTATAATAACAAATCACAGTTAATGTCATCATTACACTACTTTTACGGACCCTGTAATGACTGTTTCAAAGGCGATAATGTTGTATTACCTGTTCAGTTTTGGTAATTGAATCATCTCTACCGATTTTCGAAGGGGTTTTGTTTTTTCAATTGCATGTATTTGATCTACATTTGACTGTGAATTCAAGGCGGGTATGACCGGTTTTCAGCTAAAACTTTCCCCTCCATGTCGCCCGATCCATCAGGCAGAGATCTATGTTGTTCCAATATTCATCTGTCGTATTGTCTCCTGGTTCTGTTGGCGATTTAAACCCAGGTCAATGTATTTGAGATGTTCATATCATAAGGTTGTAGGTTCGAATTCACTGTTCAGACAAGGACGTCATAAAATCTAGAAAAAGTACAGACGATAAGCATTGTCTGTCTCTCGGTTTAGTCAGTGAAAACTAATGACCTCGGTCAGAATTGGTGTTGACACATTTAAGAACTATGTTAACTGTCCACTTGTGCCGGGCAAAACATAAAAAATAGAATTGTAACTCTTCACTCTCAATCGGTGACGTTTTCGTGTAAGTGCAAGGATTCATAAGATTGATGTTAAACAACTACGGTAGAACTCGACAAAATATTAATAACAATGATGATATTATCGACGTTGAGACTAAATGCTTTTCCCGAATAGAGTGGGTCTAGGTGTACAGAGGGAACATCCCTTGTAAGCATACCACACAGCAGCAGCGACAGGAAATACCATCATTTTGTCATGAATGGGTCAATTGAACAGAAGACAGCAAACGAAATTTTGAACTATCAATGATAATTCAATTTATCTAATTAATGCCCATGTCTTTTAACTTGAAAGTCCAATATGTTCAAATTAAGAATACATTTTGTCGCCCTTTACTACTATGCCTACGTTGATACTAAAATGATTATAACATGATAATCTGAATAGCAAAATTAATCCATCATTACATAGGTGGTAGGTACGTTGTCTTGAATTTTACAATGTATTTTTCAAACACAGCAATTTAAAGATATATTCCCTTTGAGGAATATGTCTTTATAAAACGCATTTAATTAACGAAGTAGAAAGATAGATTTAGATGTTCAAACTACATGTGTGTGTGTGCATACATGTTTATCTAGGTACTGTTAGCAGTACATATTTCACATGAAAAATATGTGGCACGAGATGTTTAGACCACCACAGCACCTGAACCCAACCCCGTACTTAGTGGGGGTTTGTCTTACTCCATTCTGTTCTATTTCCCATACAACTTTGAAATAACTTTCCAAACGGACTCTTTATGTTTTGACATTTTTCTTTTTATCATGAGATAGTGTCATCAACTTGGTTTTTATTTTTATTTTTTAGTTATTTATTATTTTTTTTTTTTAATTCTAAAGAATAGTGCAGGATGTAAATTAAGGTAATTAGTGTATCTAAAAAGGGAAGCAATAGGAAGCACATAGACAATATATTTGTCTTAAAACTACAGACTCTTGTAAATTGTAACTTTGACTTTTGTGATCAAATACACATATGTTTTCTTAGATATTTTGAGTTCTGAAATATAAGATTACACATTTTGTTTCGGAAATGACTTCGATAAAAAAAAAAAACATTTTGACTTTTTATGAATTCTATAGAGAAAGCTAAAAATAAATTCTGTCAATTTTGGCACGTCATTGTATTGTTCAATCATATACACATGTACATGTATATAAATAACCGAAAGAGAATGGAACCCGAGTAACTGATAAATTTTTCTGTTACAAATAATTTGTCAAATAATCACCAAATATGTTTATTGCTTTCCTCCTGGCGATCGATACCTTCATGCCTATGGTTTTCATTCAAATATAATATAATTGCATATAAATAGGCGGGGCGTTCACCAGACCAAAGTGGTCTTTTGGCAGTCTGCATTTGTAAACTATACGTCTATCTAACTTAGCATGAATTCATACATCCTGAATGAGCCGCCGTGACCGAGTGGTAAGCGTGTTCGACTTCGAATCGAAGGGTCCGGGGTTCAAATACGCGCAGTGCCACGCTGTGGTTGACCGTCCCTGTCTTTCGTATAAGGCAGTAAATATCGAGGTCCCGTATAAAAGTAGATGTTGGCACGTTAAAGAACACTCCCTGCTCTTCGTCCAGTAGTGCCGAGCATAGGCAAAATTTGTAGCCCTTCACCGGCACACGATGACGTCTCCATGTGAGTGATATATAATTGAGTTAAACAACAATGCAACAACAACAATACATCCAGGAAAACTGAGAAACTCACAGAATCCTTATTATCCTAAGACTGAATATGACGACATCTCGAGTTTATGGCAATTTGATATTAAAAGGTCAATCTATATTAAAGGATATTGCAGTGATGAACAAATTGATAATTTAGCAAGAAAGTTATTCGGGATTTAGCAGAGGTGAGCGATATTAACTGCAGGTGTCGCCTTTGCTTAATTGCATCCTGTTACAGAGCTTTCTACATAATGTAGCATTACAAAGACGTCGCTTTGAGTTTAAGTATGGCATATTCTGCTCACATTTATCGCATTTGAAAGCTAAATTCGATTTCTTATGCCTTGAGCTTATTTAAAAGCATGCTCCTATTAAAAAGAATAACAATCTTAGGCATTACTTTTTTACAATACGACACGTGCAGCTGCGAGACAGGGTTATGGGATGCTACATTTGCACGTTACACGACGATTTCACGGATAAATTCATACTATCACGGAAAGAGAAAAGACATTTTTAGGGTCGCCAAAAAATGAAGAAAAAAATTATAATTTCACAGAAATTTGCATTCAACAGTCATGCCTATCCATGGGATCCATGGGCTACTAGAGCAGGTACAGGTTTGTATATGGAGGAACACGAATCAGGATATTGATGCATTCGTGTTTCATTTGAATTTCCGAATGACAATATTGATGCATTGGTTTTTCATTTAAATTTGTTGCATTTTCTGAATAGGTTTAAACTCCATTTATTAAACAACGATTATTAAACAAGTCATAACAAATTAAGTAGTATATACAGTCTAACCTGCCTTAATGACCCACTGAATTAAAGGAAAACCTGTCTGATTCGACCTAAATATCAGGCTCTCAAAATGGTTTTTCCTATATAAATCACCTGAATTAAGCGACCACCTGTCATAAGTTTCTCTGTTTTCTCCTTCCCTTGTACTGTCTCTTAAAATGACTCGATTCGATTGTATTTATATATTGGTCCTGATTTTGGCATGAGGAGTGTCCTTGCTGTGGAGAGAAACTGGAGTGTCCAGGGAAAACCTACGTGCCCGAGTTGGCCACCACCACACCATCTCACATTATTTGTGAGCCACCCTGATTGCCGAATTTGGATTTTCGGCATTGGTACTGCAATATATAAAGCAGAAAAAAGACGGGTAGAGAAAGCAAAATGAAGATGAAGCATTCGCAGGTCTTAAATTCAATTTAATTCAATTCAGTTGACTTGATTTTAAGAACGGTGTGACTATCGGGAACCCGTGCCACTCATCCATTTGCAGCATGGAGCTAGATGAAGGTATTTATCTTCTTTATGGAGCGGTCCGTACTTAAAACTGCTATTTATGTATCAAGACACTTTATGGCTTGCCAATGTATCACCTACTGTACATCCAGAAATTTTCGCATAACCTTATTTTGGCGAATCTGTAGCCATGCATTTATTCGCGACACTTTATTTTCGCGCGTGTGAATGTTTAGTGTAAATGTTTATGTTGTGTGGAGCATGTTAATCTAAAATAGGAATGTTAAGCGTGAGCTATACTTTAGCGATTAAGTGCTCTCGTGTAATAACACGAAAATAACATTCTCGCGAATAAAACTGGATTTACAGTATACATCCTAGACCATCTAGATGGGATTTAACTTCCATCTAGGTGTATAACAAGCGAAAATAGGGAGGAGAGAAAAATTCCTACTTCTGAAATATGGCGCAACCTGGGACTGAGCCAGAGATTCCGGTGTTAGAAGTTCTGTTCTCAACCGACTGAGCTAACTCGTTCACCTTATATTATATATATATATATATATTTCGCTGACTGAAGTGATACATGAAGACGTGTCCACCTACGGCAACGCAAAGCCCGAGTTGGATAGAAGTTGTCTCGGGTTAAACAGATACTCATGTCTCACTAAAATAAGGGTAATAAAGTATTTAGTATTCCGAATTACAAAAAAAAAGTATTGCCATACTATTCCAACAAGCTGAAAGAGTTTTCAAATTAGGGAGGCATGGTACAGGGGAATGAGACATTGAGTTTTGTTTTTCTGATACGTGATGACGCCCAACCAATGTCTATAAATAATCACTATGGGATCTGAAAATAGGTTTTATCAATAACATCAAATTGTCTTTTAGGAATGGACCAAAGGAAGATGCAGATCATATATGATAGATTGTCTTTTAATGCAGGCAATATGTACAGGAAAACTATATATGAGACCTTAAATTTGTTCCCGTTTGAAATATGCCGTTTATTCTCTGTTTTCTAGGGAAGGTTTAGACTATATGTTGTCGCTTTGGAGAAATATCTTGGATATTTTAAACTATCGATAATACATGGGTGAATTAATTTAAACGGGACTCACAGAATACTTCACAAATTGATATCTTGCATACACTTTCGATATCGTCGATAAATGAAATTCGCAAAGAGACGACGACCATTCTGGGCAGAGAAGTAGTTCCGAACTCCTTGTTCCATCCCGTTGGGATAAGCAAATATTTCCCACGTTGACTGTTTTATTTTTAATGTTACAACTTATTTTCGTTCATATAAAACGAAAGAGTGACAAACAAATTATGTCGACTTATATCAGTATCTCTAGTGGACCCTGGTGTTGGCGATAGGGGGTGCTGTGGGAGGAAACTAGAGTACCCGAAAAAAAAACATTTGTCCGGCATCGATGAGAAGAGATTGCGCTTACTACTGCGCTTATCATACACGGCGGTAACTATACTTATTGAATTCATCAGAGCTTGGATTTTCGAATAACTCTTGGTACCAGCTATTGCCTGATTCATTTTCACTTTGAAATGCAGTTTTTCGTTAACTGTAGCGTTTGGTATAAGAGAGGTAACTCTTGGTAATATTATCTATTTCCATTCGAGATATTTAATTTTCCGTTTCTTTTTATCAGTGAACTGCAATACTTTTAAAAAATAATCTTTTATAACTTGGCAGGGCAAGTTTATCCTAGGCGGGGATTCTACTGCATTGTATTTTTGCTTTATTCGCTAGAATTTTATTCTCGTGTACCTAGGTCATCGCACCGACAAGCGAAAAAAAAAACTTCTCGCTTAATTTTGTAACTTGACATGAAGATGAATAAAACAATTAACTTTAAGCTATCCATGTATTGTATGAAAAATTGTTTTGCGAATTGATACAAAATAAGTGTCCCACTGAAAAAAACTCCACAAAAATGTCCTTCTTACCTCCTGTCCTTTCCTTGTGTACCACCATCACCGAATGAGACTTATTCCCAGATTTATAACATAGGTGGTACGACGGGTGCCACGCGTGGAGGGGGAGTTGCTTACCCTTCCGGAGCACCTGAATTCACTCCGGTTTTAATTCGGGATCGTGTTACTCTATTTTTAGTTCTAAGTGTTTTGTGCATTGCTGTTCCTGATGTTGCCTTCTTGTATTTGTCCCGGTGTTATCTTTCGTGGATTTTTTAATTTGGAATACCTCCATGGTATCTTCTACTTCAGCTTTTTTACAGTACCATTTCTGAAGGATATGAAACCAGTCATACCTAAGCCGGTACTTCAACGCTCTAATTTTGAACTACTGTACTACTGGTCTTTGTCCAACTCAACTTGATGCAAGTAGCTAAACATGTACTTTATGTCGTTTCTTTGATTACGAAATTCCTTATGCCTTATGTTGGTTGGATAGTTGAATTGCTGTTTAAAGTCCCCTCAAGAATCTTTCACATAAATGGAGACGTCATCGGTAAAGGGCGATACAATTTTAACTCTGATCGGCACTGTTTGCCGCAGATCAGGGAGGGTTATGTCACGTGCCAACACTTACTATGACACGGGATCTCGGTATTTTACTGTCTCATCCGAAAGACAGGGACAGCTAAACACGACGTGGTTTGGGTTCGAAGAACAAACCTCTCGATTAGAAGTCGAACACGTTAAACACTAGACAACGGCAACCAGCAAGTAGATATAGTAAAACAATCAGCTTAAAAGAAATATCTTTTATTGCATGCTTTTCTAATATTCAATGATATTTTGAAATGTGTTCAGCTCTTGATTTTAAAACGACACACATATATGTTCATATATTCTTATACGAGTTTAAGGTAGAATCAGAGTACCTATATTACATTTCTGGAGTGCGGGTGTTGTTGGACAACAGGGAAAACTTACTCCAATATTGCACCTGATCTCACCTTACCACTTTTCAATGGTCCGGGCTTGTCCAATATCCATATAATTTATATTGTCGCCTGATTCTACTGTCAATTGAAACCTTTATATCTCTAATGGTCATATCAATATTTCCAGAGTGACTTTTCTTTGATTTCAGAAATTTGATAAGTACAGATCGACTTACTTTCTTGGTATGTTTTAACGATAGGGACAGTTTTTAAGCGTTGCTCATCGTAATCATTACGAGAGATAATGATCTTATAGAAAACAAACTCATTTTACCAAAGCACGGTAAGCTTAATTAATGCTATTGAAAGAGGCAGTGGTATTGGAATAAGCAAAATTGTCTCGAATTAATTTATTTTAACTATGTAGATCACCTATTTAAATTACTGAAATTTCATGCACAAAGGTAATACTAAGATACGTTAAATCTGATAAAATTTTAGAGAAAAAAGACGTTAAAATCTTAATCAACAATTACCGGTACAAGTTCAAAATCAAATTTCTCATTTAGGTCAATTTCAGTTCTAAAAAAGCGTGATCCACTGGCATGCATTTCATTATGAGTTTTCGAATCTCTTGTGTCAACATGTTTTCAATTTAAAAGTATCTGTAGAATATAAAATACATATTATTTATCTAAATAAGCCGGTTACATTTAATACGCTTGGTCAACAGTAGTCCAATGAAAACATAGTTTTGAATACATGTACAATGTTCTTCATTTTGACATCCTTATAAATTAAAGCATCAACAGAATTAATATAAGCATTTAAGATTGGTATGTATCGGTAAAATTGAAGTAGCGGCCAGGGGAATCCGAAAACAAGAAGTCTTAACGAAAACGATGATTTGTGCATTATAATGGTTTAAATAATTTCAAAGTTTTGGTTGGTTGGTGGCATTGTTGTTTAATGTCCAAATAAAGAATCGTTCATTTATGCGGAGACATCACCGTGAACCGATGAAGGGCGACAAATTTTGTGTATGCTCGGCACATATGACCGTAGAGCAGAGAGGGTTTTTTACGTGCCAACGCTGACCGTGATAGGGGATCTCGGTTTTTACTGTCTCATCAAAAACACAGGGATAGCCAACTGCAACGTGGCTTGGGCTCGAACCCCGGAACTTACGATCAGAAGTTGCAAAGTTCTAACGAGATAGTGCAGCGGTATGGAAGCAGCACCCTGTTAGGGTACTGTTTCCGGTGCACTTATTTCATGGACTCCTTTTGAGTTCATTGAATTGTATGTGAATGTGCGCGCATGCTTATTTTTTCGCACTGGAATTGTGCTTCGCCTTTGCAGTTTTCGATACTCTTAAAATTTAGGATGGTTGTTTTGGGTGATTGCTTCATAAATCTGAAGATAAAAATTATTTCCTTCTGCGATATGTTTTCTTACTTTCCATAGCTTTTTCATACGTCAATTTTTTTCTTCTTTTTGTTGGTTTTTCCCGCCTTGGACGATAGACATTAATATCAATACAAAAAAGTATTTTCCGGGGTTAAAGTTTTAATGGACCGGCATAGCTAAGTTTCGGATATGATGAGTTCAATTACCTGACAGCAACGGTAAGCTATATCGACAATTTGAGAATGCGCTAACAAATTTACAGTGAGTCTATGCACAGCTTAAAAAAGCAATTTATTCAAATTTATAGCAGATAATGTTTGCGAGTATTGGTTCGACTCCATTTCTGTCTTTGTATAACTAAATATTGTAATAACTAACATAAATGCGAGACAATTTTTGTTGATACATAAATACAATCTTGAAGAAGGGAAACTCATTAAATTAACCATTGTTGGAAATATGAAATAATTAGTGAATTCTCTCATTAAAAGATAAGCCTACAAAAAATAAATAAAGAAAGAAAAAGAAACACAATATTATTGCAGTATCCAGAATACCACAGCAGCAGTTCCGATATTGTTTATCTATATTGACTTTTTTTTTAAATTAGATTTTGATTTTAATTTATTCGCACAGACGTTGACCTAATCATGATTACAATGTCCAAGCGATAAATGCAAGAACATTATGGGGTCATATGAACAGAAGAATGAATGTAGCAGACATAAACATCCGTGCAACTGTAATACCCAAATTGAAACGGCAGTATGTTTACTCATTCGTCAAACTTTGTGGACAATTTGTTTTAATTAGCAAAGACCACTATTCTTTTTCACTTCCTTTTTACTGCTAAACTAATCATTCAAATAACTTTAGAGTTTTAACTTTTCAAAAACGACAGTAGTTAAATGAATGAATAAAAAGATCCAAGGTAGTAGTTAGTTTATCTACATTGGTTTAAAGGGATTTGATAAATATAGTACAGGTTATAAAAGCAAGGTATGTGTAGATTACGACAGACTTTTATGTGTAGCTTTGTTACAGGACTATGATTATATGTTGTTGGTGCTACATGGCTTTTTTGGAGAGAACAGGTATTGGAAATCGGAACGGTTCCTACCAGTGAAATGGAAGACGTGATAACATTTGGAATAACATTCTGATATCTTGAAAGAAAGAAATTTGTTTGAAGCTATTTTTCCGTATGAAGAAAATGGAATATAGAGAAGGTTTATTTACAACAAACTTCCCAATATTGAGTAACGTGACGGGCACTCAGCCTTCCGACAACACTACTGAGGTCACAGACGAGTATGACAGTGAGGGCGCGATGAAGTTCTGTATTGCAGTCATTTTGTTATACAGTATCGCTGTTGTAGGGGTATTTGTGATGGGGTTCTTCAGAAGAGGTAAGAAGACTGTGGACCAACTAGACAATCAAGTGAACGTGTTCTTGAAATACATACGCCAGTCACGAGAGGCTATAGAACGGAAGCAGAGAAAAGAGAGTATTAATAAACTGGTTCCCGCGACTTGTTTCAATAACTGCAATGGCAATGGCAGTGTAGTGAAAAACAGCTTTCTTACAATGGCATTACCTTTGGTGGTTTCTGAGAACGAAAATCGAAATGACGTAAAGAGTGCTCTGAAACAAAATAAGATTCTGGAGGAAGAAGAGGAAGAGGATTTTAACGAGCATATCAGAAAATGTCAATTCTATATTCCGGAAGATGGGGACATTACAAGGAATAATACTTTTTGTGATAGAGAAAGTGTTGTTTGAGTTTATAGATGCAACTATACCAAAATTGATATATTTAACGGAATAAATGACAATGCATTATGAAAAAAAGAAATAACCAAGTTGAGATAACCTTTATTCTGTAAATGATTCCCACAAAATGCAGTTTGCATTTTCCCTCAAAAGAACAGTAATACGATGGATTAAGTTCCAAGGGATATTCGAGAAATTGGAATTATTGACGGTCAGCCATTTTGACGTTTTACATAACTTAAAAGAATTCCATAGAAATTTTGTGCGGGTTTCAGCATGGCAGTAGGAGACTGATTCATTGCAAAAACCTTATCCTACCACACTTTGGATTCGCAATTGCTTATCATTTTTGTTTATTATTCCTTTTGGGTTTTACGCCACGTTCAGCAATCTTTGTTATATGGTGGTGGCTACTTTCTGTTGGTGGAGCAGAGAGCCACGATATTATACAAATTCATATGTACCTGAGACTTTTTCATGTAGTGAATTTAGACTCAAACGAGGTTTTTGCCGAAGAGAGGTGAGACACTAAATTGTTTTAGACGCAATTCTGTAGTATCCTTACTTGTCACATATCCTTGGGTTTTAAGCTTCAAATATCCACTGGATGAAAAATATGGTTTCCGCTTTCCTGAAACCTTGCGGAAACCAGATGGAAACTAGGGTTTCCGACTAGTTTCCGCGAGGTTTCCGTACTGAAACTTCAAGTTTCCATA
>JACSZP010006564.1:0-27365 GCA_016161895.1 Pinna nobilis | reverse complement strand
GAATTCGACAATGTGAAATCATTACGCTTGGATAGTTCGGAAGGAGTCAACTCCCCTTGTGCGCAAATTTCAATGACCGCAAATGATCACAGGGACATCCCGATTCTCAAATCACTTTTAACATAACTTCAGTAATATCGTAATAATGCCTTGATGTAAGCTGTACGAAATTTTGTTCATCACAGCTGTCGTTGTGTTACTGTCTAATGCCTCCTCAAGAATCACCAAAACAGAAAATAAAAAAAAAAACGGCTGAACAGTTCCCCAATACTCTATACTAAGGGTATCAGGCAGGTAGACATCTTTAGCGTCCCGTTGATATTGTGCATCGGGTTGTAATCTTCTGCTCGATGGATGGGGAAAGGCCAGTCTACTTCGAGATCGTTTCCACAAAACATGGACATGCAAGATAAACTGAGTAAAACAATAAAAGCAAATAAAAACGAACAACCCTTGAAAGCAAAATATGCAAATGTACAAACAAACATTAAACGTTTGATTTTGCTTGACTATTCGAACATGAGATTAAAATATACATACCCAGTGATACGGGACAAACAATGACCTCAGATACTTTAAGGGTTATGTAATGAGCTTTGGAGGAGTAAGCATTCCCTGTCGACCTTCTCACACATTTATTGTTAAAAAAAGAACTATATTTCCTGTAGAAACCGTTAATGAGAATTGTAACCCACTGTTGATTTAGTAGCTTAAAATCTCATTTACTGATACATTGTGACTGCAACAAATGGATTGAATAAAGTAACTATGAAAAACAAAAACAAAAAATATGTCTACACTACAAAGGGTATTATTTGTATTATCGACTGATATCTACTTATGTATTTACTTATCTATTAACTCAATTACAAATTTTAGCTCAGTAGACCAATTCGAATTTGAATATACTGAGTAGTAATTTACTGCTTAAATATATGAATCTGAATAATAAAAATTAGAGATATCTCGTTTTAGAACTTATCACTCGCGTAAGTTTGTAGTCGAATTCCAATTGTCTCAGGCACGTAGTATTTAAATGTACTGCAAATTAGGATATCGGAACGAAATGAAACACTGATTATGAAAAAAATAATCTATCTCTATGTTTCAAGAGTAATATCTTCATTATTGATTGACATTTTACTAATTAACTTATTTTGAATATTCGATTTACAAATTTGAGATAGTGGGGTTATTTTTTTTTTCTTTAGTTTATGTATGTAAATTGAAATACAGAAATGTCTGATTTTGAACTTAACTACGACATATCTACAACCTAGCCGAATGCATACAATTATTAAAACAGTAATAAACAAAAAGACAAAACAAAACAAAATCTGTATTCTACAAAGAGTGTCATCCATATGATCAATTAACATCTGCTTATTCATTTACTTAGTTAAGAGATCCAATTCAGAAACTTAAGCTAGTGCAAAGTTATTCGAATCCGGCCTGGTTGGACAGCTTACGCAAATAAATTAACTAAGTTAAAACTTATTCTATTTGATTGTTGTTAATCGATTTTCATTTGCCTCAGACATGCAATTTTGCACTGACACGATATTTAAGGACAAAATCCCAAGAGATTAAAAATGTTCTGTTTATATTTTATTTAAGTTTATATTGCTATCTACAAAACAACAACAAGACTTCAAATATTTGTCATAGATTAAATAGTCGAGTTTTTGATTTTTCGATAGCCTGCTAACAAAGGCATAGTAAATTAAGGTAAAACAAATAATTCATTAGGCGTAACCTATCGACAAAAGTATTCTCAACTTCCCAGAATTCCCTTAGAATAAATGAAGTCTAAATATTTGTACAAATTCTTCTCTACTGAGTTTTATTGTAGGAGATATACTGCCCATTGATTAGCGGAATGTAAACAGACTGTATCTGAAAACACATCGTTCAAAATGCTTCTTTTACCGATTTAAAATTTAATATCAATTATAACATAAATAATGTATTTCTTAAATAATTTATACTGCCACAAGAGTATATACTCTGAAGTTGTACCTCGTATCCGACGTCTTGATATAAAATGTTAGAAATGTAGTTTCATTCATCATAAACATATACGAACTCCGAGGTGGAATCAGGCACCATGAAGGAACACGTATCCCATGTTGGCCGGTTACTCTCGCCTTGGGTCGGAAGTTAAAGTCAAATGCAATACGCCTTTTTGTTAGGAATAAATTCCCTTCGGTAAAGCCAGTTAAAGCAGTAATACCGAAAAAGTCACCCAGCATTTCGTTGTATATTTTATTGTAGGTTCCCAGCAAGATTTCCCGCCCAAACCGTAGGTTACAAATTTCGTGTTTATAATGTCAGGTTTCTTTTTCTTTCGCATGGATTAGAAAAGACGAAGATCTTTGTAAAAACATGGTAGCCACACTGATGTTCTCTCATAATAATAAAATTGAAATAAAAAGAAAAAGAAGGAATAGATGAAATGAATATTTCTAAATTTAAGTTCCCTGCACTATTGAGTTATAAATGAAGTTTATATACTCCTCGTTTAAGACTTTTATTCTGTTGACCGACGAACATATCATCAGCTTTGATTGTGCTATCGACCTTATACAATATTTTGGAAGACAAAGCCTCACGGCAGTTTTATGGTAATCTTCCTAGGTAAATAGAATTCAAATGTATTTAGAGTAAATATCATTGTGTATTTGCTCATTTGACTGTTTTCCGCTAATGTTTTATGTATGAAATTATTGATAATTAATTCTTGAAGATAGAAATGCATTACGCAATCTGTTTCTCAATTAGAAAACGTAAATTTCGCATCGGAACGAATTAATGAAAGTTGCAATGTTGGGTTACAAGAATAATAAACCAATTTAACATCAAGAAACAACAGTTTTTCGATATATTAAATGTAGCAAAGGATTTTGTGCAGCAGATTGAAAATGCTGTCCAAAGATTCGCAAAAACTAAAAGAATTGCCAAAGGAAACAAACTGCAAAATGAAGGTGTATAAGCAATAAACAGCACACTCATTGTTAATCCTGTGCTTAGGGGGTTCGACTTCGGATTATAGCAAACCTGATCTTGAAAAATAGGCAGCATTTGTTCATTTGTCAGTCTAACCATTGAATTGAAACTTTTTTCCCTTCGGATAGGACCTATGTATCGTTACAGAGTACTGTTTTGGTATATCATATTTACCTAACTCCTCAAAATGCCTAAGAACCGAGATTAGGTCAATACGATGCGATTTGTTTACTTCAAAGACTTCCGTGTCAGTACAATATTTTACAGAGTGAGAAAAAATACATAACAATCGGCAGCGGCGGAACATTCTGTCTATGCAGTTATTGAAAAACAAGTTTGAACAAATTGCCTCGAAGTCGTGATGCCTAACTGGAAAATATAAGACGCCCAAAACGAATAATACACTGAATAAAATTATTCAAATCATCATCATCATCATCACTATCATCATCATCACTATCATCATCATCATCATCGTCTGTACTGTCATCAGTACCTTATTATTATCGAAATGATCACGCTAATAAATTTCATTTGCTTTTGTACTATTACATGTATCATTTTCACTTATATATTACACGGAAAAGAAGATGAAAAACGATATGATCATGGTATTTATCATCATCTTCATCATAGCTACATACCTTTAAAAACATGGAAATATACCCAGTCATTATCTACTATAGTGTTCATTGCTTCCATAAAGTCTTCACCATATCGTCGACATTCGCCAGTGTTTTTCCTATAGAAAAATGATAAACACTGGAATTCCTCGGAGCACGATATTCCACACTCCACTTTACTTCTCCCACTTGAATTTCCGGTTGGTGTCTGTTGAACTATTTTGTTTCTCAGAAGTTTATTTTCTATTCCATGTAACTTTCGAGCAATCATTGACCCCTGGATTTCGGTCGTTGCAAGAATTATCGCTATTATGTAATGATGAAACTGTTGCATACTGATTATAATAACTTTCTGGCTATATTTCCCTGGCTATCTATGTCCAATGTCAAAAACTAAAACATCAAACTGGTTCAAATCTTTTTAATGGATGTGACGTCTCATCGCGTGGATTACCGGGATTTCCACACAGAAATCAATTCCATATGCAAAAAACACGACGATGAATAGCAACATTGATCAACATTAATTCACCACTGTGTTCATTAATCAATTTCAAGGAGTTAAACACTTTATTAAATTTGCAAAACAATGAAATAAGTCAAACGATAGACAGGAAATACAATGATCAAGAAAATAATGAAGACTTTTTACGTGCTCGTTGCCATTAGGCCTACTTGTTATAGATATGTAATTAATCTGGAACACAGAGACTGTGTACATTGATATTTTTATGTTACAAGAAATAAATTGAAAAATAAATCCCCTTTTTAATACATATAGGAAATTCCCTCGAAAAGATAAAATTGAATTGTTTATCACCTTTTCCAATAATGGGTTTGATTCATGAAAAAGTCTTCACCTAAGTTTATTACCTATCACCTCAGTGGCCGAGTGGTTTGCGTGTTCGACTTCGAGCCGAGGGGTCCGGGGTTCGATTCCCGCAGCGCCACTTCGCGGTTGGCCGTCCCTGTCTTTCGAATGAGACAGTATGAGTGAAATATTCTTGAGTGGGACGTTAAACAACAACGCAACAACCTATTACCAGATGGCATTGTTGGCTTTCCGATAAAGCTGAAAATCATTTCGTCAACAACTTTCAGATGTACTGAAATCCTGGAAGTAATTTATATTTCCGTCATCCGTCTTCACGATATATTAAGAAATTTAGTGCTAGTAAAATTTTAAATGAAATGACTGCAGGACTACACCAAGTAAACGCTAGAAGGACCAAGGGTTATATGAAGATACAATTCTGGTAAAATACCAGACCATGGAATCGACCACTGTCTTCACGACTGCAAGTTCAAAACGATAGTCTAAGTATCCTAAATAAGTCAAGGTTCTGATTAATTCTGCACCTTGCAAATTTTTTTATTGGAACTACTCTAGCTCCATGACAATGTCTTGGAGTTCCTAGCTTATCGATGGGTATTAATCTCCACCATACGTTTAAGTTGTGAAAAACCTACAATGAGCGTTTTTTCATAATCATCCCAACCTACTAAGTAATTGTTGCAACGTTAGCCTTGGCATAAAAACGATATCACGTATAGCAGTAGGTATAAGTAGGATAGGGGCCTCTCCCTGCATAGAATACTGTCTTTTGCATAGGTTGGGATTTCTAAAGCCTGCATCTGCTTTTTGCTGCCACGATATGACCGGAATTATTTTCAATGTGACATAAAAACTATGGCAACGGCAACATAAACAAACAATAAAATCACAAATGTATAAATCAGGTTATTGACGACCGCTCATTAGGAAGGCGTGTAGTATTGTTTCCGGTACATCATAAGTCGGATGTATCAGCTTTGAGTATAACCATCATTGCTCAAAGTTGATCGAGAATCTTGACTTTCACGGAACCTAATCGGAAATCAAAGACATTGCTTACAGATACGATTCTCATGTAAGTCCAATATTTATAATCCTATTTATTGTTTTCCACCAAAAATCAATGCATTACACTTTTGTTCTTCCGGTTATAGACGCATCACTTACGTCAGTCTGGAAATGGCGCTGCTATTAATCAATGTCTTGGCATTATAAGGATATTGTCCGGAAATAATAATTATTTTTGTTATCAATAAATTTCTCATGATAATTATAAACAAACACAATGGATATTTTAACTCATCCAATATTTGTCCTCCGGAACTTATGTATCAGGGCAATGTAAATGTCATTAGTGAAATGGTTTCCATTTGAAAGAAATGCACAATTTAATTATTCTAAATTTGTAAAACTTAAATACACAGAAGACTAGAAGAACGAAGGGGGTTAATAAGACTTAAACATTTCAAAAGAGTGATTTTTAGATGTAATAAACGGAGTGACTACTTCAAGCCCGTGTCAATAAGGCAGTAAAAGAGAGTGAGAGAGTGTGCTCCCATATCAAACGGTCTGCACTCCAATGACGTTTATATGCCATTTCCCGTGAACAATAAAATTTATTTTAATTTATCTATTCATACTTGACAATCTATCTTCAACAAGGCATTGTACAGATTCAATAGACAATAAAACCTTAACTTTAACCAATAGGCACGATAGGGGGTATAGGGGTTTTCAACGAAGAAACTTCATTTTGAATATTAAAGGAAGGGAGTTTTATGCTGAAGATCTGGCGTTCTATGTTCACTTTATAAAAAATGTGGAGTAAAGTTTAGTCGATCTTATTTCAATTCTGAATGTGTTTAATGTCACCTGTAAAGGTTTCACTATTTTATTGGAGAAAAATATGTCTGTATTCCCGTGGGTACTCGTTTCAAATACCTATTTTTACCAGTGAGACCCACCTAGTAAAAGACAAAGATGCAATTTCTTCAAAGTATAAAGTTAGATGGGACAATACAAACCTATGTTCAATGTCAAAGAATGTGCCGACACAATAAAGATCTCTCGATACTCAATAAAATAAAAGTACCAAACACTGTATAAAATTAGAAGCTCTTGTGTTGACGTCTCCATTTTAATGTATTCAAGTTTTAACTAAAAGTGATGATAAAATATTTCCTGTTACGGTTATAGGACAGTAATGTTCTGACCTAAAACAAAACAAAAATAGGACGCATGACTACAGAGTAAAATAACGAGCAAACTGTCTATAAAAACAGTCAGAAACAATGGAAGTATCGGACAGTTAATTTGTAGACATGATACCTGGTAATGGGGAATTACCGCAGTTGATTTGTTTCAATGTATGAGTGCAGCAGTTATTCCCCCTTATAGTTTTAATTCACAAAGACAAATTCGTTCCTACCAGAATGCTTTTAATTTTCCTGCACTTTGATATTGTACAAAATATAGAAGTTAGAACAAATATAATAAACGGGGAAAGAATTAAAATATAAAGGTATACAATTGTAACTAAGGTTTTTTCCCGTTATTCAAAGATAAGTATAATTCAATTTCAAGAATTCATTTAAGAAAGAGGAAATAAGAAGACAAATAAAACTTGAGTAAAACGATTTTTTTACGGAAATACTGATTTGTTAACATTTATATACATGTCTATAAATAGTTTTGATAATCAGTTTTGAGTTCATCTCGTTTTGCTTTTGGGCAGAAATAAATAATTTATAGATACAATTCACACATTATGAATGTATTAGTAAGAAAACGGAGGGGACGACATGCAAATTTGGTTATCTTTGGATGAAATGAATATTGAAATTCCTTGGGATTAGATGGCATGGTTGGTGTCATCACTTCCTGTCGACCGCCTGTACCCAACTCTATGACTCAAATAAAATGTGTGAGAAATGTCATTCTCGTCAAGATCGGTAAAGGCTTTCATTAACCGCTAACAAACAAGTTATTCAAAGTTTCACTGAAGGTAATTAAAGCAATTAAAATTAGGTATCAGTACAACAATCTTTGCTTTAAAACATAAAATACAATGTATATTATTTTTTACGCTGACTTTCGCAATAAAATTAATAATAATTTTCACAACTGTGTGGATTACTTCTCTTTTTTAATGAAATTTATCTTCAGTGGAGTCAAGTAAAACGTCGTGTGTGACCTCATAAACGACACTAATTTACAGGAGTAAAACGTAAAACATGACAACCAACAAAGGGGCATAATCATGTAGTGACATTTGCCAATTGTAGCTATAAACGTGCGCCACGTGATGCATTTACCTCATACATGCTATGAGATAAAAAGATATACACATGTACATATATTCATATTCAGTGAACTGTGGATTTTCAAATTGATTAAATAAAATTTGTTTGTTGTGATCTTTAGTTGAATTTTAATGATAAGAAATGGTTACTATGTGTACAAAGAAATTTTGTAAAATAGGGACATAAATAGTGAATATCGGACATTCGAGTCAGTCCGGAATACCGTTATGATACTGCATTTATTGGCACCTTCCGATTTTGTTCCTCATGTATACTTCCTGTTCTTATATTTACCCTGACAGTGTATACAGCATTTATGGAATATCCTAGTGTGTTAGTGTATTAACTTTATTTTGAGTAAAGATACTTTTTAAACATGAGACAAAGTATCGTAAAACGGATAAAATTTGTGGACAGACCGGGAGTCGAACTCAGCACTCTCCAGACACTAGAAGAGTGCTTTTACTGACTGTGTAATGGGGACTACTTGTGTTAACTTCAAACTGGAGATAAATTTGAGGAACATGTCACACTCGTGTTAAAGTGAGATACAGAATCATAACGGTAATCTGGGATGCCTATTAGAGATTCGATACATAGGAGTCTTTTGCATGTGTAAACAGCTGTGAAAACCACCTTAGCTTATCAGATTGGTCCTTTTCAGACATCGAATGATTAATTTTGAGGGCGGGGTTAATATTTAGTTAAACAAACCCAATTAGACCGTCTATGATAAAAATGTATCTCATGTTGGTTTTTAAGTTACTTCGATTGATTTGTTTGTTTGTAATTTTACAGGAACTGCTGTTTTGTATTTTTTTCTGGTTTTTTTTTCCTATGATTGAGATAATTTTTTATAATTTATTATATGACCTAAATTGATTTTTTCATATGGCAACAAGTAATTTGTTTGTCTGTTTCGTATATGTTTTCATATATGTTTTCGTCCTTTTTTAGCTCTTTGTCTGGTATTGCATGATCGGAATGAATGGTTTATCTGGTTTTTAAATGATCACAATTGCTTTGTTTTGGTTATTTTTCATATGCACAATGGTTTATGTGTTAATGAAATACAAGAGGATTTGTTTCAATCATCCCATAAAACATTTTCGACTTAGGATAGCATTGCATGATGCAATTATTTGCGACATCATACATGCATCGGAGCAACATATGTGGAACAGATCGCTCACAGCTCATTAATGACTGTAAACGGTTATCTAAGACGTAGAGTTGGTATGTATGTTAATGTTCAGAATTACCTCATCTAAATGTAGACTAAAACTCCCAGAAGCAATCTCCATAAATGGAGTAACATTTTGAGAAATAGATTTTGCATCCAGACAAATGTTATAAGATGTTATTTCCAAATATTTATCAAGGTTTTACGATGTTTCTCCATATATATCTATTACTTATTTTCTTAGATGGCATTTTTCTATAGAATCCCATGCCTTTTAGATATAGCTTTTGTACGTATACCTATGTTCTTGTATACATTATCTATATTTGAACAGCGATTTTGCAGTTTTTATATATGGAGTAAGGTTCTACGATTGAGATTTTGCATGCAGAGCGAGGTTTTAAGATGCAATTCGAAATTAAGGATTGTTTTGCATTTTGGGAGGTTCATAAGTATATGTACGCAATTGTTCGTTGAAAAACAATGCTTCTCAAATAACTTTTTCTACGAACGACTGCGTACACACGCCAGTGAATCACAAAAATGTAAAACAATTCTTAAATTCACATATTTTCTCATTTTTCTGTTCAAATGCAGTGCGCTCTCACCTGCTATGCATCCAATGATTTTCTTTTGCGGGTAGAGGTTTGAATGATATAACAGCTCATCAGCTGTCCGATAACAAAAGTAGTTCCTTTTTCTATCCTGGGATACTATAAAGTGTATGATCTAGTTTCTTTCTCCACACCATTTGATAAATCTAATTATTTGTCATCCGATCTGTCTGTCTGCCAGTTCCTATAATCAAACGTCCTGTGGCAGAGAGTTAACTGTGTCAGAAGTGAAATGGCGAGGGCGAAACATGGTAAGCCTAGGGTACAACCAATTTTAATACATATCAATGAAATCCCGTACTTTATCAAAGAAATAAACTACATGCACTTTCGAAAGTTAGAGAATGACTTAAAATGAGGGAGGCAAGTATGTCTTGTTCTTGAAATTTGAAAGTTACTATACTGTATTTATAATGTATGTTTTGATCAGCAATTAAATCCGTTGACTGGCAATTCGTACTTGGTCGGTGCTGTGTACTTTTTTCTCGAGCTCATAACTAAAAATAGACTGAAGTATTAGCTGCTTCATCGATGTCATCTTGAAAAACAGCTCCTCGGCTGTGAGCATCGTAAATGTCTTGCATCTCTTGTAGTTGACGTCACTTTTTGTGTTATAATATATTGCATTCGTTAAAAATTACCAAATAAATTCATGATTTGTATTCATTCATTCGTATTTTGAAATTTCAGAGACTTGATATTGGCCTACAAAACAAAGGAAGGGTTTTCCCGAATTATTCATCCGCCAACATAACGTAAAGCGGCTTGACACATTCTTAGTCATTGAAAATTGGACACACTCGCTCAGTACTATGTAAATATGTATTCAATAAGGTTCTAAGATGCTTTCTTCCTACATATAACAGAAGTTCTAAACGGCGTTTTCTAAAGAGATCTAGGGTGCAGATGAAGTTTTTGTAAGTGTACGAATGTTCCTAGATCCATTATTGCTATAAGAGATACATTTTTAATGTAGTCGCCATACATGGAGGAAATCTTCGGAATGTTATTTCTATATTACAATCGTGGAAGGGTGGGTTTGCATACTTTCACCCAAAGGAAGCATTGTTGACCAAGGTCACTCATCTAAAACATTGTTTTACATACACGTGCGTGCTGACGTATTATGACACCGCCACTAGTGTGTTGATGTATGATAGGAGCGCTTGAACGATGGCCCATGTAATTATTTTTGGAATATCACCCTAGCCTCTCTATCTTTGTAAAACGAGAGAATGATATAGCATCTTGTACATTTTTGGCAGCAATTTTCAAAATGCATATTTCATTTCTTTTGATAACCAATATAAATATAGTCCTTAAGAAAAGATGTTCATTATTGCCTCTTCATTTGCATAAACTGAGTAAATCACGATTGATAAAAGAAATAGGATTCATGAAGGGACAAATTGTTACATCATACATGAGCTACTTTCTATTCCTTTACCTTTTTTACTCAAACCACTTAACCAAATGTTTGTAGAGATATAAAACGAATTAAAATAAAACTTTAAATTAGTTTTTTTTTGTTTGAATTAAATGTATTTTAATGAGAGCCTTTGCGTGAAATAAAAACAAATAAATAATATCCAAACAATCACTTGAAAATGACAGAATATGGCACTAAACATACGACGGAGGAAATTTATGTTTTCTAGAATATGGAAATTTAGCAATTGATTTACTCGAAGATGTAATTTCCGACAGTTCGTGAGACAGGGTGTCTTTGGAGGAAAGCCAACACGACCAACACGTCTCTACACTTCTGAATAATCTGCTTGAGCCTTGACAGGAAGTTGAAGCAGTGGCTAATACACAAATGATAATTACACAAGCTGTGCTGTAGTATAATACCGTTATTATGAAGATAATTGAGTTCGAGATATAAAAGCCACTGGCGTTAGACAAAGATACCCCAAAGTAAATTACGGAGGAGAAACAACAGGCTACCGACACAGATGCATGGATTTTGAGATGTCGTATGTCCTCTTCTGTAATCTTCTTGTCATTTACTGAGATTTTGTATGGATTATTGCAAAATATAATCGTGTAAATAGTCAGAATTATAATGTAAGGCAGAACTGTGGTCACGATGATTTCGTACAGAGACCATGTCATTGCATGGATATTCGATGAAGTCAAATCGGCCGAACATACACCAATGTCTGAAAGAAAATTAAAAAAGAAAACAATTATTCACAGCAGTTTGATCATTCCTACTTAACTGAATGTGACGATAATTCACCCTTTATTTATTTCTAATGAATTGATTATGGATCAGTGGTTGTGACCTGTTGACGGGGGATGTAGGTACAATGTATATTTTCCCGTCATTTAATGGGGAGAGGTGAGATGAAATAGAAAAATAACCGTTACTTGAATATAAATCATTCACGTAACGATGTACAAATGTAGTAAATATAGCACAAATATTGGCGTATGAAAAATCTAGAGGTGAGATCTGGTCCACTGGAGGAATAAACCTTCAGATTTACCGGATTACGCCCAACGTGAGCGAGCAGTGGACTTCAAATGCAAAAAGTGGGGAGGTCAAAGGCACAATGCATGTAAACAAAGACAGTTCAATTGCCAATATGAAATAAGTAAAAAATCTTTAGGTAAAACATTGGAAATGCAAACAAGGTCATTTT
Organism: Pinna nobilis; assembly: GCA_016161895.1. Taxonomy (NCBI): domain Eukaryota; kingdom Metazoa; phylum Mollusca; class Bivalvia; order Pterioida; family Pinnidae; genus Pinna; species Pinna nobilis. The sequence continues at coordinate 15,151 of JACSZP010006564.1, read as the reverse complement.
CATGATTGATAGCTATCGCGATTACTTTATATAAATGGTCTTGTAAAAGGCACGGGATGAGTGAAGCGACATTTCTGGAATATAAAACTATCATTGTATATCGGGAATTCGGCATTGTAGACGTTCTTGTTGAAGTTGTTGAACGTTCCGAATCTTTCCCTGATAGAGTCGTCAGCAGATACCGACAAAAGGCTACATATGAGCCGATACCCAGCACAATAGGCCATTGAACATTGAGGGTTCTTTAACGTGACGATAAATACTGTGACAAAGACCTCGGTTTTTATTGTCGGACTCGAACTTATTACCTGACGGAAACACGCTTCCACGTAGTAAGTACAATTTTAGAGTTCAAGGGATTTAGGGAATACATGTATAGCTAATTGAATAGAGTTAGGTATCGATAGGAAGGTCAAAAATAATTGTACAGTTTTGCTATCATTCTTCCAAAGTGTAGATCAATTTTTGTGAATCATTATGCATATATACTCAGTTACTGTGTATTTCTGAACTACAAACTTAAACACACACCTTGGGCGACCAGATAGATATGTATGTAGGTCTGATACTGTGCCTCGTCTAGAGTTGTTTTGACTGACATCTCCGGTATCCCTAGTTCTGACGCTATATCTCCCCGCCAGATATACTGCTTTAACAAATCTCCCAGAATACCATCGCTGCTATAGTTATGTACCATTGTTGCACTGTTATACCCAGTACATCTTACAATGAACTGCATACCGACAGTACTATACGATGCCAAGTGTAACTTTGTACCGTCAAAGGTCTGGTCAAATAACTCGGCTATCTGGGGTTTGACGTCTAATTCAGGATTATTATGAATGTAACCCTGCAGTGATGAAAAGTACGTCTCTGATAACTTCCGAATATTGATTTCCGTTACATTTTCTGCTTTTGGGGAAAGCTCCGTGATTACATTCAAGTATCCTGAAAGGTTAATCTCCATTATAATTTGTGTATATACAAGAAAATCAGTGTCGTATTTGAAAATCCGGTTTGAACCAGAATGCTGAAACCTATCATACTTTGTAAACTAAGTCTGACATTTGCAAATATATACTTCAAAAACAATTTATTGATAAAAAAAACCCTGTCCTTCGGATGAGACAGTAAACACCGAGGCCCCGTGTCACAGTAGGTGTTGGCACATTAAAGAACCGTCCCTGCTTTACGGCCAGCAGTGCCGAGCATAGGCAAAATTTGTAGCCCTTCAGCGACACACGGTGACGTCTCCATATGAGTGAAAGATTCTTGAGTGGGACGTTAAACAACAATACCATACTATACCATTGATATAAAAATTCATAAATCAGGAAAGATGATACTTTAATTTATGTATATATGCGTGCGTGCGTGCTTGCATGTATGTATGTATGTATGTATGTATTATACTCTACCTCTATACTGAGAGTATTCCCCCAGTCCGTAAAGGGGGCCGGTTGCAACCAATATGACCAATATGTACGTGCCAGCCATTAAGATGTTGTAGTTTTTGACAGAAAATGTTGCAGAATGATCAGACGGGATTAGGAATCTGAAATATCTGAAACGAAGGTTAAAAGTTATAATGCAAGATATGCAAATTCAATTCTCACGTCTCAATATGATGTTGAATTTAATTCACGTGTAAATATGTGTGCGTGCTTAACTCTCATAATTCTCGATTAATACTCATCCTCTTTGGATATATTTTCCGTCGGTAACATTCCAGCCTTACCTAAATCTATGCTTTATTGATTCAAGATTATATTCAAACGTTATAATTATTGTTAAATAACGCTGCACTCAAGAATATTTCACTCATATTGAGCCCTCTCGAACACCACTTCAAATCTGGCTGATGTTCGATGGTTAGAACCATTACCGAATGAGTATTCTTTAATGTGTGACACGAGACCTCGGCTCTTTTTGTCTTTTGTGAAGGACCGGAAAAGCCAGAGGCTACGACAGAAACTTCCGACCTGAAGCGGGACACTACATAGAGGAGCTGGACAATCCTGGGCCGGTATTCATAAATATTCGTAAGAAATTCTTATGTGTCAAAATAAACCTAGTTGTAGAATAACATACTTAAGTAATACAGATTATATTTAAATTAAATCAATTTTATAGAAAATTTAACTTTGGAAAGTAAGGGTCTTTGAGACATCATACTCTGACAGCAAATCTGTAATGTACTCTTCGATATTTGTAATCAGCAAAAATAATCCGACAATTTAGCAAAATTCCAGTGCAACCAAACCAAATCCACCAGAATGAAGAAGTGATTTCCTAATTTACAAATTTTCCATATGTTGTTGGTCTCACTGGTGTCTTTCATATTCAAACCATGGCCTCGCCAGAGAATGGAAGACTATTGAAAGACTATATTTTACCATTTTTGGTAACACACCACATGGATTACTTAGCATAGAATTACACTTTGAATGTTTTTGAATTTATGTTGAATGACGTTAATAATTTATCATATTAATCAAATGATTATCTGTTATGAATGTAATATATATATTGTATTTCATTTTGGACTTTTAACACATATACATGTTTTATTATCATTTCATGTCAATTAATAATGACAACAAATATCAATGAAGATTGTTATGAATGTACATACTGTTCGAATGCGATAATTCCAAACAGCCAAGTAGCCCCAGATGTAAATACAATGCTGGAAAATCCATAGACCTGACAGAACGTGTCGCCCAGGATCCATTTCCCTGAAATTGACCATGACTACAAGTTACAGCAGTAAATGAATCGTATGCAAATACATGTATCTATGTCAGACACGCAAACTCTTACAAGAAAAATACACGCAAATACAAATAATTGGACAGCAATTACTTAGGCACAGCTTATATGAAATTGCATAGATATTAAAGTTGGAATTACTATTTCCGAGAACAAATTAGCGTAGCTAAAAATAACGGGAAATTTTTTGTCTTCGAATTAACGAAATGTCCTTGTAATCTCTTCTTTCATTGTCGTAACAAACGATCCGATCTCTACTGATACATGTTGTTTACTTTTTAGTATAAACATCGAACAATGCACAAAAACAACAAGATTGGATATTTGATAGATTTAGCAGAGATACAGGGAAAATTGTCGCCTACTGGGCTCTAAAGAGAAATAATTGATCTGGCCACGAGCTTTATCTAACTGCCATATGTATTGTTTACTGACTTACGTTCAAAAAGATAGTAAGTATATTTGTAAGCTTTGGTCTGATAATTTTGCTTCAAAAATGAATATCCCCATCGGGAACAAATATAGTCTAGCTTGAATGTTAGGTGGCCGGATTCAGTGAAGGGAAATTACAGTACCAATGGAAATTCGAAACCAGATTGTGCAAGAAAGAAGTTGGACTAAATCAACTTTATAGAGCGAATTTTCGAATTCCGAGCGGAATTTGATCAGGTGCCACAAAGGGACCCGCGTCACATCTGTCGTAGATAAAGTAACAGTAAATAATCAGTTTGTGTATAACTATATGCTTTTTAGCGTCATTTTGTACTTAAACAGAAATCTACATTATTGAGCGGGGCCTCCGTGGCCGAGTGGTTAGCGTGTTCGACTTCGAGCCGAGGGGTTCAGGGTTCGATTCCCGCAGTGCCACTCCGCGGTTGGCCATCCCTGTCTTTCGCTAGCAGTGCTGAGCACAGGCAAAATTTGTTACCCTTCACCGGCACACGCTGACGTCTCCATATGAGTGAAATATTCTTGAGTGGGACGTTAAACAACGACGCAACAACAACAACAACATCTATTGAGCAGTTTTAAGTATAAAGCATGAATCACATATATGGCAGATGTAACAAAACTATTTCCTGTCAATATGCAGGAATCGAATAAGATTTATAACGCACTTGATGCTTATGAAACATTCTTACGAATCTTGACAATGTCTCATCTGCATTAAAAAAAAGTAAGAAAAAAGCAATATCAATCAGCGTTACAGAATCTCCTGAGTAAAAATTCAGATAAAGAGCGAGCTAAATGTCCGGTCATAAATAGAAACGTGCATTATCGAGAAAATACATGGATAGATTCAAAACACAAAATGAATCGAAAGTTAAGAAAAAAGGATGGAAACAATGAAGAAAAAAGGACACAACATGTCTATATTCCTGTATATATGTTTAATGCAAATTCTTCAGACATAATCCATTCCCTGTCCTTTTATATATCTTCGTATAAGTGAAAATACGTTTGTTTCCTTTACTAAAAAATGGTCATTTTAAATTTCACTGCGATGATTTAAATGTAAACCGTGATTTTTTAATATTTCGGCATAGACTATTTTTTATGCAGTGGTAAACAGTGGAACTGTATTTATTCGGATACATTCAATCCCAAGCATATTGGCGGGAAAAATGAAACGTCGAGATTACTGAAACGTACATATTATAATAATCAATGTAACTTGAAAAAAATGTCTCTTGAACATTTTGTCCGGATTAATGGTGTCCGGATTTCTTGGGCTCGACTGTATTTTAGTCAGAACTCTTATTTGGCAATTGAATGCATATCTTACACGTAGCAATAATAAAAAAAAAAACAACAAAAAAACTGAAAATAAAAAAAAACGTCGAAAATCTCAGTAAAGGCCGAAGTGTGGTAGAAAACAAAAAATCTGAAACTATTCAAACTAGGAATAGTTGAGAAGGGAGGGAACTGTGTAAGCTGCTCGGAGGAATTCAGAGTACCTAATTTACGTGCAACACCCATCGCAAATGTCTCGTGGAAACCACTAGAGTTTGCTATAATAACCCATCTCTCTGATAGCACCATGGTGTTAGTTATAGATATATGACCGATATTTTTCTAAACAAAAACAACCTTATCACAAGATGCCAGGGTGACAAAAATCGATTCTGGATGATCATACTAGCTATAGGAGAGGTAAACACGCAGTGAATCTGATGAATCGTGGTAAACACCCAGGAGCAATAAATAATCACAAGATGTAGCTATGGTTCATTATAAAATCAATCTGAAAGTTCTGTACATCTGACTTTCTTATTGATACTTCAAAGGCTTCCAAAGGTAATAAAACGCATTATAATCAAATACAAGAAACAAAGGTATATAAGCATTGATTCTATATTTTTTCCGGTTCACTGCGAAATGACCTGAATGAAGACGGTGCGAACTGTGTAATATTACGCAGAGGTGTGCACTGTCTTCACATAGGTCATTTCGATGTGAACCGGACAAAATATAGAATCAATGCTTATAATTAAGTTTTGGTAATAACTTCGTCATTTTTAAAACGTTTATCTTCTTATTTTCTATCGAAAAGATATAATCAAGCGAACAGTCGCGCATTAATTGCGTCATAATGACAGCCGCCAACATCACTGCATTCAGTGTGCGTGACATAGTACACAACCTCAAGGAACCTAGCTTTATTAGCGTTCGGGTCATTAAAAAGGGTGAAGTTGAAGAAACCAGGGGGCATTCCAAATTCAATTGGTCAACGACAGACAAAACCGTGGTCAAAACAAAAAGGAGACAAAACTACAAACAGAAATATACAAATACACTTATAACTAAAGATAGAGTAACACGAACCCCACTAAAAACCGGAGGTGAGTTCAGATGCTCCGGAAGGGTAAGCAAATCCTGCTCCACGCGCGGCACCCGTCGTGTCACACATTTTCGAACACAAGAACAAGTCACAATCGGTGATTGTCATAACATAGAAAAGCGGGGGTCGGGACTAGGTATTCGACGAGGGGAAAATATCCCTCATCATGTTTTTACAGATTAACCGTATTGATCAATCAGGCCATGACAGCACGCCGCGTAACATACAATCGAATACGGGAATAAGTCACAATCGGTGATGGTCATAAAAAGTAAAAAGGTGGGGCGGGATTAGGTATGCGACAAGTTGAACGTACCCCTAATCATCTGTTTTACAGATTTACCATAACGGTCAACCAGATCATGGTGGCGACCATAAAACTTTGGAAGATATGATTTCAATCTAACCATTAGGAACCCTTGCTTAAGTAGCTTCTTTGTCAGCATTAACCCTTATCAAGGAAATCCTGATAGCAAGCACATGCTCTTATTCTTGAATATCTTATCAAATGAGAAATGAACCGAGTGTTTTCTGGATTATTAACCAATGAAATCCTCGTACATAATTTTACAAGGTTTGATTAATTACAGGCTTTCTGAATATTTTATCATTTTAAGATCACTCACAAAGACGATACATTTCTTTTTGAATTGCATGTACCCTGCTCAATGACGAAATTCATCTTCCAAAGAAACTCGCTTGTGAAATGTATCTCATATAAAAGGTATTTTATGTCACTCGATAATTAATAACTAAATACAACACAGGGCTCTTAATAAGGATAATCATAATTGTTTAAGATACGCCATAACACATGATAGACAGGTAAAAACAAATGAATATTAGTTGCTATCGTCGAGCGACAAAACAATCCCTTGAAATGTCAAGTTAAAAATCCGGATAAAATACATCAAAATGATCAGAACCTGTTGGTGATCTGTGCATGTTTCTCTCTTAAACCTTCTCATAATGAGAAGGAGCTCATCATCCCGGAAAAAATTGTATGAATGAAAAGTTATCATAATATTCAAAAGGTGAATGGATCGAATTCATAATTTGTCAAATAAATATTTTGCAATTAGTTCGCATCAGTTGTATTCATATGTATTGTTGTTTTTTGTTGCGTTGTTGTTTAACGTCCCACTCAAGAATATTTCACTCATATGGAGACGTCACCGTGGGCTGGTGAAGGGCGACAAATTTTGCCTGTGCTCGGCACTGCTGGCCGTAGAGCAGGGAGAGTTCTTAAACGTGCCAACACCTACTGTGACACGGGGCCTCGGTTTTAACTGTCTCATCCGAAAGACAGGGACGGCCAACTGCGGAGTGGCGCTGCGGGAATCGAACCCCGGACCCCTCGGCTCGAAGTCGAACACGCTAACCACTCGGCCACGGAGGCCCCATTCATATCTGTTAGAACTATGTGTCATTTAATCATCATAATCTATAGCAACAATTGTATTTGAATAAGACAAATGTTACATGTACTTAGAATTGCGATTTCACTGAAATCGATGTTCTTCCATGGGTCGTTTGTTCTGCATGTTATATGTTGACATGGTCTGGACACATGATCCCATCTAACTTAAAATTCGACATCTCCATGATGAAACAGCAATAATTTCCTTTCTTGACTAAGGAGACACAATCAAATATCAAACTTATTCATAAAGTGTCAACTGAGTTTGACCCGAAAATTGATTTTGAGAGTTCTATTAACCGATTTAGCACGCTTGCTTAGGACGGTTACTGATTCCAGGCGCCTTATCATATCCCATTGTGATTTTTATGTTGATACAATTTAAATTAATTGTTTCAAGTGTCATTTCCACATATCGCTTAAATCATTTATACTAAGTTTTGCCCCACTTGATAAATGTTATGCATTGTTTTATCTAAACGACAAATAGGGGGAAACTATCAGGTCAGGAGCACGATAATATCAAAATTATTGATACTAAGTATGAATACTAAAATTCATAATCGGCCCCATGGAATGTAAAACAAAGGCCCAGTGTCCGATTACACTGTATATTGTGAGTATAATATGTCTGAACTTGTGAATACCCGCGATTAGATTATTTTCAGGCACACAAGCTACATATCAAAGGATATAATGATGGGAACCTGAGAATATATGACACTTAGGTATGCAATAAATAGTCCGTTACTCTTCGTAAATCTTTGAATCGAATGAATTCCTGGTCATAAAAAAAGAAAATGGATACGTAAACATATAAAACCATGGATACCAACCGATCTTGCCGCTCTTGGAAGTTATGCCTAAAGTCAAGAACTTCCTTTGGCCCCAACATAAAGACATAAAGTAGGAGATTTATGGATAAATAATTTTCTCCGTAGGTTTCTTGTTTGCACAAACTACAAATCAAGTTGTAAATCGATCCGACAATCAATGTAATTCTCTCTTTAGGAGTTTGAAAATATAAATCAATTAATTATGACGAAAGAAAAAGAAATTCAATCTTTGATTTCAAGAAAATTGGTGAACATGATGGATGAAGATCTGTTTAATGATTATATAGCATGCGGCTTAGATATCGTTTTTATTGATTAGAACCGGAAAGAAACGAAATTAATATTTCATGTCTAAAACTTGTAGATTTTAAAAATAAAATGCAAATCGGATGAAATATTATGTAACTCACAGATGTAATCGATTTGATTAATGTGAAGGATTTGGAATGAGCTATTTTTGATATTTACATGTCGCAGAAAGAACGCCTGATAGTAAAGTAAATTGCCGTCGTTACGGTCATCTGATTCAATATGTATGCGGAAACCTGAGATATGATATGTGTGATATCATATTATTTACACTAAGGGAATTACAACAAAAAGAACTTAATTTTAGAATTAATGAGCAAAATGTCGATAATTAAGAAAAGATAAGAGAACCGATCCTGCTCTAAAGGAAAGTGTCAAAGTATCAAGGGACGGGATCAAAATAGAAAAGAGATGACTTTTAATCTTGGAAGTAACTACTTTAGTGAAAGTACGTCTGATAGTGTACAACGTTCTATTACTTAATTTTTTAGAATTTGTATCCTTTTTGTAAAAGTAACAAACAGCGGCAAATATTATATATCCTATAAGAAATTCAAATGAAAAGTTGGTCAAACAATAAGCAATGGGTATATTAGAGGTGTTATCGTGTGTCAGGGAGTCGTATGCATCTCATGCCAACCTGTCACACCCGCCGGAAGCCCTTTATGACAACTTAAAGAAATTCGTTTTCCTTCTGTTCGTTTATTCTTGCATTGCTTTTCATTGTGCGTATCACAGTAGGTGTCGGCATGTTAAAGAATCCTCAGTGTTCGTAGTTATAATTGCTGAGCATAGGCCAGATTAAAGGCCAAATATTTTGTCGCCCTTCAACGATATACGGTGACGTCTCCATATCAGTGAAATATGTTTTGAGTGTCAAGTTAAATAACAATTCTACCGACTAAAATCCCGTTTTAAGTATTTGTAAAAGAGGAAACCCCGAGTACAGACACAGCGAGTAAAGGTCATAGGCTTCAACATCCATGTTACCTGACAAAATTGTAATAAGAATCCATCGACTCGAATTCGAATAAGAGATGTCACCTCTCTGACGAGTGCCTGGAGAAAACATCCACTGTGATATAAAAATTCTTCATATTCAATTTGAATGGGAATAACAAGGTAAGTGATTCTTTGGAGTCTAAATGAAATTCTATCTAATATACAAAGTGAGATTGGTCTTTCCCTCAAACAGGACAGAATAATCAGCCTATTCATGCGTTCTGAGTTATCTCTTTTTCGCACCCCGGGTGCTTGTATCGAACCCTCTACGTCACATGCCATTTACTTGACTTACTTTTGACGTAACTCGTCCATTTGAATACACAGTGTTGCACAATATAGATTTATGATTCTAAAAACGCATTGTTTAGGGGTTAGATAAAAATAACCAACCTCCACTTTGTACAGGAATTAGAATATCTCAATCTTGTATAAAAAAGTTGCAACATCCACGATTCGGCAAACTTGTTGTGGACTGCAAATCTTTGACACTATGGAAAGATATATCCGTCCCCATACTAAATATGGATATGATTCTATATGTCTTTGTAAAGTTGTCCTTTCTCTTATAAAAAGAATCAAATCAAGTTGTGTGCTTCACATAAAATGAAGTTTTCAGCTTATATCCAATACAAATTTTATCCAATACATAAAAGACCACCAAATTCAATAGCCTATCAAATAGTACATATTATAAAAGGCCTCCTCTTTCATCAGAACAAAATGGGGATATCACTTGATTGATCAGAGCGGTATTACTTTTTCTATTTGATTGCCGTAGGACAGATGTACGAGTATTGCCCCCAGAATAACAAATAATCTGCCGTAGACATTTAACCGATATTCTATCAGGAGGAACGGAATGCATCAATAAATATAAAAAAAAATGTCACTCCATACCAGTGTGCATTGTCAAACTTTTAAATGAAATTACAGCATGGAACCCAAATACAAAGAGAAGAACTTCGCTGCAATTGACACAATACTGAGATTGTATTAAGCTTGAATAAAGATTGTCGGTAGACACAAATTGCAAACGTCTTAATGGTGGTCAAGGCAATCCAATAAAGTGAAAACACGGTCACAGTAAATACATGCTTGATTTCAGCTTTTCCCGTCCCTTATCAATAAGATCACAAATTTGCCAAAACAGCTTTACACGTAATGAACAATTGAAAGCTTTGTGTTTAAGAATGAGATACGAGTAAATGACTCTTCACAACAATTACCAATACAGAATGAAGATGGAATCGATCAATTTGTTTTTACGTACTTCCATTTAGACTACATAGAATCACCAACTGATGTCATGCTAAACTTAAAACCAAGGACAGTGGTGTGGGGAAAGATCTGAGGTCTTTATATAGAAAGCGTGATAAAGTCAGGGATAAATGGATGGTGTACTCTTTGGCAAAAGGAAACTGAATAAAACTGTTTTTGCGTTCTTGGTGGACTAGACATAAAGCCATATCTATTCACTTAAATATTGACATTTTTATTGTGTTCCAAATGCATACTCTTCTTTATTTCAGAGAGCAATTGTCAAACGCGTTTGAGATAAGTGGTGTGTGTTTTCCTTCAGCAAAGTTCGTGAAAATCAACCGGCAATGAATGGTGACGAAGACACTTGGAATTTGAATTGATACCCATTTTATAGACACACATCACCATAAGTCCATAGTAATACTTTGTCTTGGATAATGCTGGTCATTAGAAACAAATATTCAGTTCGGTCACAAAGGTACGATGTATGATTCATCAAGACTGAAAAACAGTTAATTCGGTCATTTTGTTTGTTATAGCCCCTCTAAGGAATCTTAAACTCATATGAAGAACGTCAGTGACGTTACTTGAAACTGACCTATGCCAGCACTGAGCAGTGATAGTGGTTAAACGTATCAACCCACACTGTGACACGGAACCGTCGTTTTAAAGTTTCTCTCGAAGGTCAGAAAAAGCTATCTTTCCCTCCTAAGGCTCTTGCCCCTCATCTCGCGATCAGACGACGTCCAATATACAATGAACAATGAACGACAGCTCCTTAGAAAGCATATGAAAACCCCAGGTTTGATCATAGATATTAATAAATCATAAGCTCGCTGACTATTTCTCAGTATTGCTAACGATCACTCATGATGCTGACAGTAACATTTTTGCCGACCGAGGAACGACATACGATCTAGACAGAGTAAAGTATACATTTGACAATACAAGATCATAGCTTTCAATGACAGGAAGATGAGATCCATAAACATATAAATGACAACCATTTTCAAATTTTCTGTCTGAGTCTCTGAAAATGACACCAAAATAATGTAATGTAAACGTCATAATGGCCACTTTTCCCAAGCTACAAATAAACTTGATTTGTATACCAAATAAGGCATCATTCTGATTTAAAGTAGGTAAGCAGTCCTTGTGTCAAGAAATCCTACAGGGGTCATGACATATCTTTTGGTAAAAGAGATATGTAACTTGTAAAACAAATTGTCTCAATGATCCAAATTTTCCCAAACGACTAATCTCTCTACATCTAGTAAGTATTCCTAAAATTCAACTGAGACATATTTGAGGTACTTTAGATTTTTGAGAATTCTAAAGAGATAGTTCTAAACGTCTTAATATATTACTCGCAACAAACCATAAACTCGGAACTTTGATGTTTTTATGTAAGTTGCCCTTGTTAACATACCGCAAATCCTCGCAATTTGATATAATTGCTAAAACTGTTCTGATTGGTTTACCTGGATTTTCATATGAATTTTGCGGCCTGGTCTTGAAAGTATGTTAAAGCGCATTTGAACTTAAATATCTCCAAAAGAGGTTTCATCGTATTTTTAATAGAACGTTAAAGGCATGATTAAGTGCTCGCATTGTTTTAAATATGTTACCAGTATGGTCAGTATGGACCAGTATGGTCAAATTTATATGTAAAACATTGAATGACAGGAAGTTAATACTCTGACGAAAGACAGGATGGGTAGGGTTCACGGCGGTGTAACCGGTCAACAGGGTATGCTTACTCCTCCTAGGCACCTGATCCCATCTCTGGTGTGTCTTTATACCTTTACAAGTTCCTTAAACAACCATAGTGCTTAAAGATGATAATAAAATAACAGATTACCCATCGGTTAAAAGAAAAAAAGTAAAAATGATTGATTATCTTAAAGATGCTTCTTTACGCAACATTCGACATCCTATCGGCCAAACGGCGTTGTCTAGAAAGGAATGGTGAAAGTGAAACCCAAAAGCTGTATATGACACGTGAAAAAAGCTATTGTCATTTAACCCTTAAAGAGGCAAACCTTACAGTACGATATCGGCAGCGACCGGCTGCAAGCCAGGGGGAATTCGATGTGTAGTAAGGATATATAAATGTGGTATTGACAATCAGCTATCACATTGTTTGCTTTATGGTATGCAAAGGACTCCATCGAAGAGAAAATAATAATTTAGATTATTTGCTTTCGCGATTCAATTTTATCAATTTACATGGTCAGCTTTTCGTAAATTCTACGGTCGATACAATAGTCTGGTTTACCGATACGTTGTCTGGTATGTTTCATATAGGTTGTTAGACCGTTCTTTACACACTATTTTTTACTACGGATTACTCATTTTACTTGATCAAGATATAGGGCTTGCGGCGGTTGCGACTGGCCAACAGGAGATGCTTACTCCTAGGCACATGATCCCACCTCTGGCATATCCAAGGGTCCGTATTTGCCCAACTCCTTATTTTGCTAATTATTGTAGGGATTATGTGATCGATCACTGTTCGTTGTCTTTACCTTTTAATGGTGGATACGAGCCTCAAAATCGAAGGAACCGAAATTACAGTTTACGATTATTCCTCCATTACAATGGAATAAATTGTATCTAGTTGCCTGTTCAATATCTCCAACAACAAAAGAGTATTTTTCAAATTTTCTTAAGTCGACGTTATTTCGCAGCCATGGCGTTTCTACGATCTAGGAAGTGCAATACATACTAAAACTAAACAAGGAAATGTCTCATCTGAACTTTAAAGGATGATATCTTTATGATAGTTTTGACATGAGTATCACAGTGGTTCAATGATTGAGTATTTGTCTTCAGACCTTGAGATCGTGAGTTCGAGTCTGAGCGGAGACAGCTGGTTCTTTCTGTCCACCGGATGAATAATAATACATTAGGTTTCAGAATGTTAAAGGTGCACTCATTGGTGCTTTGCCGAGCATATGCCAAATTTGAAGCCCTTCTCCATATGGGTAAAATATTCTTTAGTGTAAGGTTTAGCACCAACACTAACATAGTTTTGACAAATATTCGGGAACAGATAGATCACACAAGTTTCATAACCTAACTTCCGTTTTAGTTATGAATGATTCGCCAAACTTACACATGATCGTCGAACACCTAATATCGTCATTTTCTCGTTTACGACCATTACCGATTAGCTTAATTTCCGGATTTGAAACATATGTGATACGGTGGGTGCTGGAGCTGTTTATCCTTCGAATTCCGGAGCACCAGACCTCACCCTAGGCACGTGCTATTCTAATTTTAAATATATATGTTGTGTGATTTGCTATTTGTAATCTTTTTTTTATGTTTTGGCCATGGTTTTGTCTTTTTGTCAAATTTTGAATTTTGAATACCCCATTGGTACCTTCAACTATCCATTTTAATGATCTATTTTTCAAAATAAGATACAAAGAAAAGAAGAAAAGTGATGATGAATTCGAGAATACGATCTGTTTTTAAGATTATACCGACTCTTGATAAGAAAACGCAGTGCAAATTTACATAATGGAGAGAATGTTCAACTGAGTGATAATGTTTGAATTGTTCTATTTGGCTTTTCATCCATTGCTGATTCCTCAACAATAGAGATTTAGTCTCCTGATTGTTAGTATTTGAAAAGATTATTATCGTTATATCATTATATTATACCCACGCCAATGGATAATTCATCGTAGAAATATCAAATTTAAATCAATTGAAGTCTGCATGACTGATTTTGCTACGGCATTCAGAGTACATTAACACAAAACTGACAATTATCTGTGGCAGATCAAAAGACTGAAATTATCTATCTGGTTTTTGGAATCGCATTACACGAATGGTTTCAAATATCACGCGTGATATTGTCTGGTCTGGATGCTTTCATTGTATACTTTTTATGAAATCTGACACGATTTCATTTACACAGGCGTACATCAATTTCACGAAAGGAAATAAATGCCAAGCACGTAGATTTACCAACTCCAGGCCAAAGAACTCTGCACTGATGCTTTGAACTTAAGATTTCATTTTTTGCAGTTTTGGATAAAAGACGCAGGTGTTACACTGTAAACGACGATTTGCCTACATAATAGAACAGAATTTTTAATATTTCCATTTAAAATAAAAACGGTTTCACAATATGAACATAAATGCAAATCCTGAACGGATTTGGGGCTAGGTGACAGTGTATGGCTTGTGTATCGTAAATGTCGAGTACATTCGTCTTTCATAGACTAATTTTGATCCCAATATCAACTACGCTGAAGACGACACTTTGCAGTTGAGCTCCTAATTGACTTTACATTGTAATTCAGTGCTTCTGTAAGAAAAGGTTCCCCGGATAGTCGGCATTCAAATAGGTATAAATTATGGCCCTCTCCGACCTTGCATAATTGAAGGGTTGAAAGGTTAAACAATATAAGTCAGGCTTACGTTGTTTTGATATAATTATATCACATAAAACTTAAGAGCTTCCTTCTTTCATGAAAATAATTTATGCCTCATGGTTATGCTCTGTCCTCTTCAAAACAGCAATAAAATTTTTTTGTTATGCACAAATGACCTTAGTCAGACTTAGGTTGTTTTGACATTAATGGAAGGTTGATTTAGGTTGATTTGACATAAGTCAAAGCTGACGTAGGCTTTTTTGGCGTAAAGCTCTCTAAGGAAGAAGACAGAAATGTTTTTCATTGTTTCATTGTC
>JACSZP010006559.1:0-12197 GCA_016161895.1 Pinna nobilis | reverse complement strand
TTGGACAGGTGTCCGGTTTTCAGAAATATCAAAATTTTAGGTTTGGAAGCGTAACCTCCCATTCTAACAATGTTTAATCGATTTTGTCGATTAACTTAAGTTCGTATTTTTAAATTTATGGTAATATATATATATATATATATATATAGATATAGAGAGAGAGAGAGAGAGAGAGAGAGAGAGAGAGAGAGAGAGAGCACTTAATTATGTACCAGATGTTAATACCAAAACTTATTATTTTTCCTGACGTGCATTCGATACAGTATGATGACGTTTTATCCTTTCCGATTACTCAAAGATGTGAATTCAACATCAACTTACTAACGTGCAGTTACATTTCGTACGTGTCGGTGGCTACGCGCTGTTTGGTACCCCGTGGTAAATGATTAATGCACGTACTGTACTGAAATCACGTTACGAATGCGCGGTGAAGACATTTCTTGTCAAAAGCAATCATAATTGCACTCGCTGACACCTTAACGACGTCAGACAGCAGTGGGAGGCAAAATCAACGGCGACCAGAATGCCTGTGGCGACGGGACATCCCTCTCAAGTAATTTCCTGCCACGCTGACTCGGTACGCTCTCCTTCGTGACGAGTATATAATTTGTCTTTAAAGTTTTAACCTAGTATATCATATTTTTTATCAGTTTATTAATTAATTTCTGTGTTTTATATAATAGCATAAAAATAGAAATTTAAACAAATGTTATCGACCCTTCATCCTATTATGTGCAGGAAAAATCTTGTCTAAGATGTACTTTGCACTTTGAATCGAATTATTTTAGAACGAATCTACTTTGTGGTCTGTTAGATATTTGATCCCACTCAAAACATCAGTCATTGATTTATTATGTAATAGGTCTATATATATACCAGTCAGCATGTAACAAGTTCGTTCCCTCCCTTCCCTTCTTTCCTACCGTGTACCAATTTTTGTCAATTTTATCTGATTTTGCAATAATTGAAATTTGACGTACGTCCCTGACAAGCTTTACAGATTTGCGGTAAAGTACAGAAAAAAAAGAAATAAAAAATCACGAAACACTATTAAAAACAGATACATGTATGTCAAAACGAGTTGCGACCAACAACAAATCGGGGAAACCCGAACAACATCTAGGTTTATCGCCGCTAATTATATGGTTTTTCCCAAAAAATGAATTAATGAAATTAAGAAAAAAGACCAAAATCAAAAACGGGGCCTCGGTTTTTACTGTCTCATCCGAAAGAAAAGGGAACCCAATCGCGGCGTGGTTGGATTCGAAACCACGACCTCGCGATCAGAAGCCGAACACGCTAAAACTAGGCCACGGAGGTCCCTCTTTATATCTTAACACATGAGTTTGACCAATCACGGTTTACAACCTCTCATAGTAAAAAGGATCGCCTCTTTTTTTGTTGTTTCGATATTGAGTTATCTGCCCCTATTTTGTATTGATATCAATGCACGCTAGGGCTATCAAATTCCAAGTGAGTACAATGTATGTCTTCGAATGATCCGAAGATAATTTCAGTAGGAAGACATAAAGAACTCCGTTATGATACAAATATATTTACAACTCTGAATTATCATGGTGACGGTAAAAGTTAAGGATTTTTGTAAACGTCAGCAAACCCCAAATGAAAATATGTCACATTTTTT
Source organism: Pinna nobilis (assembly GCA_016161895.1). Classification (NCBI taxonomy): domain Eukaryota; kingdom Metazoa; phylum Mollusca; class Bivalvia; order Pterioida; family Pinnidae; genus Pinna; species Pinna nobilis. The sequence continues at coordinate 10,552 of JACSZP010006559.1, read as the reverse complement.
CTTTTTTTTCGAATTTTTTAAAGAATTCCTACTAACCTAAATTACACGACGTGCATTGATGCGTCGAACATTAAAAAGAACACAACAGAAACAACAAAATATTTGAAAAAGACAACTGAAGCTTAAATAATAGTTAACATGATACTTTTGCCATGAGTTCTTGATGTTACATAGATAAAGAAGAGTTCATTAATGTTAAACAGATTTCACGATATTTTTTTTTACTAATTTCTCACCAAAAAAGGAAAAAAATTCTCATGACGTGAAAAATTTGAATAAAATACAGTATAATGAAAGTTATGGTTTAAATAAAGTGAATCATGAAATACGACTTTTCTGAGCTGCACATCTGTAGCTGAAAGAAGTCTGTTTTGTTTGTTTTTCGCAACCCCCCCCCCAAAAAAACCCCTAAAACACCATAATAATAATCCTGCTGTAGACGCAAGTAACTAAGCAGACTTCCGGCTTTGGTGCTCTACAAAAATCAATAAACAAACAAAACAACAACTTTGATCGTTCTACGATATCTACGCACTGTATTATAAGAAACCTGTAATAACATTCACTAAGATGAGAGAACTCATTTTTTTCATTATGAAAGAGAACAAAATGTAGGTGTAAAATAGATAAATAGATGCAAAATAAATTGAAAAAGAAATGAATTGAAAAAAATGAAGCAAACTAGGAGTTTTTTTTGGGGGGGGGGTTCCAGTTTTCGAAGAATAATATAAAATTATGTTTATTTATTTGTCCAAAAATTGGTTTTCCCTTGGTAAAAATGAAATTCAAAGTATCCTATGCTATTGACCTACCCCTGTGCAGTATGGGGCCAACACGATTCCAAGGTTTTTACTGATTCATTTGACAGACAAAAAAAAAAGCCAGAGCTTGGCACCATAAAACTTAATAATTTTCAAGGTCAAGGCCAAGGACTACTGGAAGTACAGGCTATTTAAATAAAAAACAGAAGAGTACCGGAAGTTCACGTTACTAAGGATAAAAGGTAGAAGAATATCGAAAGTACAAGTAACTAAGGGTAAAAGGCGGAGGAGTACCGGAAGTACACGTTAATTAGGGTAAATGGCCAAGGAGTACCGGAAGTACAGGTTACTTAGGTGAAAAGCCGAAGAGTACCGGAAGTACACGTAACTAAGGATAAAAGGCCGAAGAATTTCGAATATACACGTTACTGAGGGTAAAATGCCGAGGAGTACCGGAAATAAAAGTTTCTATGGGTAAAAGGCCAAGGATAACTGGAAATACAGGTGACGTAGGTAAAAAGCCGAGGAGTACCGAGAGTTCACGTAACTAAGGATAAAAGGCCGAAGAAATCAAATGTACGCGTTACTGAGGGTAAAAGACCAAGGACTACCGGAAGTACAGGTCAATAAGGTAAAAAGCCGAGGAATACCGGAAGTACACTTTGTACACGTTTCTAAGGATAAAAGGCCGAAGAATACCGAAATTTCACGTCATTAAGGTAAAAGGCCAAGGAGTATCGGAAGTACTGGTTAATTACGTAAAAAACCGGGGAGTACCGGAAGTTCAAGTAACTAAGGATAACAGGCCGAAGAATATCGAAAGTACACGTTACTAAGGGTAAAAGGCCAAGGAGTACCGGAAGTACAGGTTACTGAGGTAAAAAGCCGAGGAGTACCGGAAGTGCACGTTAATAAGGGTAAAAGGTCAAGGAGTACCGGAAATACAGGTTACTGAGGTAAAAAGCCGAGGAGTACCGGATGTACAAGTTACTAAGGATAAAAGGCCGAAGAATATTGAAAATTCACGTCCTTAAGGGAAAAGGCCGAGGAGAACCGGAAGTACAGGCTTTTTTTGTAAAAAACCGAGGAGTTACGGAGGTTCACGTTACTAAGGATAACAGGCCGAAAATTATCGAAAGTACACGTTACTAAGGGTAAAAGGCCGAGGAGTCCCGGAAGTACAGGTAACTGAGGCTAAAAACCGAGGAGAACTGGAAGCACACGTTAATAAGGGTAAAAGGCCCATGAGTACCAGAAGTACAGGTTACTGAGGTAAAAAGCCGAGGAGTACCGGATGTTCAAGTAACAAAGGGTAAAATCCGAAGAATATCGAAAATACACATGACTCTGGTAAAAGGCCGAGGAGTACCGGAAGTACACGTTCCTTAGGGTAAAAGGCCGAGGAGTACCGAAATTTCAGGTTAATTAGGTAAAAAGCCGAGGAGTACCGGAAGTACAAGTTACTAAGAATAAAAGGCCGAAGAATATCGAAAATTCACGTCATGAAGGTAAAAGGCCGAGGAGTACCGGAAGTACACGTGACCTACGGCCAACCCCGAGGATTTACGATTTTTCCACGTGACCGTAGGACAAACCAGAGCAGTACCGGAAGTACACGTGACCTACGGTCAACCCCGAGGATTTCCGAACGTGCATTTTCCTGCCAAATGTAACCCTTTATCCCCTGCTATTCATCTTATTAGTGAAATATTCCTGAGTGGGACGTTAACCAACAATACAACAACAACAGCATTACTCCTCAATCTTGTATTGAGGCCAATAATATACATCAAATAATTTCTCTTCATTACAAAATTCTTCCTCACTCATATAATTATATTCGTGTAATTATGACCTGTACATCATGAGGTCACAGGTTCAAATCCGTTTGTTGGAGGTGGCTGTCTCTGTCTATCCTTCGCCGACGTCCAATGTCACTGAAAGTGTCGACACGTTAAGGAAACCACTGGTCGATGCCTGTTAGTGCCAAATTTATATCTCTTCACTGGTGCGCGCATTTTCCTTGTCCGAGGGTTTACGATCCGCTTCTTTAAAAATTCCTCTCCAACGGGGGCAGATTATAAACTTTTGGCTAGCGAGATGCGGTACATGGTGAGATGTCCATATAAGTGAAAGATTCTTAAGCGGACTGAAACAACTATACAAAATCATCGCTACAAAGTAATGCTAATTTAGTGAGAATATGTCAAAATTAATAAAGCATACGCCAGCTGGGATCCGCCACTTCTCTTAAATAACTTAAATAAAAGTAACGAACAACAGCAATAGCAAACGACCCATATTAAGGAACAAGTAACCAAGTTCATCTGTTTATGTGTGTGATATGTTAATTGGCATCCATAGCTATCTTAGAAGTCGAACCGAAGTGCAAACGGGAAATATTTGGTATAAAATTTATCCGTGTTAATTACACATTCACACATTCACACTTATCAGTCTTTACAGATTGCTAAATGGTACTTTGCAATCGCTCTTAATCACATTAGATGTGATGGCAAATGTCAGCAAAGTCACCTTGGCGAAAGATCTGGCGAAAATAAACCTTCCAATCGATAGTTTAGGCGAGAAAACGTATAGGCCTATGTATGCCATATTATATTGGTCAGACACCAGTAAATGGTTTTCCATAGACGACAACGTTGACGTTTCGTCAAATAGTCTATATTCCCGACGTCCCTACGCAAAAAAACTTTATACCAATACGCAGACCGTCCCTTCCCCAATATCCAATCCTCCAAGAAAGTCAAAATCAGGGGGCTCGAATTTTCACTACATTTCTGTGTTTATGGCCACCCCATTTCCGCAGAAAATGAGCAGAAAACTTTGACACTGGCTTTCACCTAATTCAAGGGGCCCCAACTTTCCATTTTTTCAACAATGTAGTCATTCTTCACATTTTTCAACACTTTACTGGCCACTTTATAATATTCATTTGAAAAGAATTGCATTATACACCAATCAGATAACATCTAATATCCAAAATAGCAGCTCCCCTCTCCCTACACCGTCTTAACCAATCTTATTTAGTGGTGTCTGACCTACTGAGCTATATGCATGTAGGCCTATGTACTTTGTATGTGAAGTGGAAATTTAACATTTACGTGGGGTGGTCGTGCTCAGTTGTCGCCTTCGGGAGGTGGTCATGTTCAACATTCATCTTCGGAAGGCAATAATGCTTATCTGTCGCTTATGTAAGGCGATTATATTCAACTGTCGGCCACGTGTAGTTATCATACTTAACTATCGCCCACATAAGTGGCCATGCTCCACTGTCGCCTACTTGAGACAATCATGCTCAACTGTCACCTACGTGAGGTGATCAGGTTCAACTTTCATTTACAGGAACTGATCATGCTCAGTTGTCGCCTTTGCTATGCTTACTAGACTGTCGCCTACAAGGGATGAGCTAGCTCAATTGACGTCTTTGAGTTTATTTTTCCCACTGTCGCCGAACCGAGGAGTTCATGTCCAACTGTCGTCTGAACCAGGTGACCATGCTCAACTGTCGCCTACGTTAAGTAATTATGCTGAATTGTCGCCTGCGAGAAATGACTATGCTCAATTATCGACCGAACGGTCTAATGTTCGAGTCCAGGTCCCGATCCAAGTCGGTTCTCTGTCCTCATAATGAGTCAGTAACTAAGGCGCCGTGCCCAGGGTTGCCTTGGTTTGCCTAAGATGACAGTATGCAAGGGTTGCATTGGTAAGCTTACGATTGCTGTCTGCATAGGAGATAGTCCATAGTATGCATGTAAAAATATGTGCATCTTTCAGTTTCAATGCTGGGGCCTCCGTGGCCGAGTGGTTAGCGTGTTCGACTTCGAACTGAGGGGTCCGGGGTTCGATTCCCGCAGCGCCACTCCGCGGTTGGCCGTCCCTGTCTTTCGAATGAGACAGTAAAAACCGAGGTCCCGTGTCACAGTAGGTGTTGGTACGTTAAAGAACCCTCCCTGTTCTACGGCCAGCAGTGCCGCGCACAGGCAAAATTTGTCGCCCTTCACCGGCACACGGTGACGTCTCCATATGAGTGAAATATTCTTGAGTGGGGCGTTAAACAACAACGCAACAACAACAACAAATTGCCTACGCATCATAAGATTAGCCGCACTTCACTTTATCCCGTATACTGCTTCAAGTGTTTAAGTTGAATGAGTTAAATCATTAATGACGACTCGCTCCATTTCCCCTTGTCAAGTTTGTGGTTTATGTATTTTATGTTTCACCCATATCTCGATTACCCCTATTAGGGCGTACTCGGTTTCAATGTCATCTTCATCACACAAATCATTGTTGAAGTATAACCAGTCATCATTATGAATATCATTAAAGAACAGGTTTCTTTGTATTAGGGTAATGGATTCAAAAATTTACAAAAAAGTAGGGAGTTGAGCCACTGTTTCGTGTTAGCTTGGCCAAGCAATTTGTCTCGTGTTCGCGTGTGTTCTTATGAAACAATTACATTATATCTACCTGGTTAAACATATTTATAAGTAAAACTTAATATACTCAATTATATGTTGATGTTGCGCATTTTCATATTTTCAATGACAAGAAAAGCTCGATTTTTACCGAACACGAGAATGGCTGCTGACAGTTAATTATACTTTTTGGCATTCTGTGTTTTTTTTTCTTTGGTCATGTCACAAGTTTGCTTAGGAGAGATTTAAACCTTGCGTCGTCAAATTGATGTCTAGAATTTCTTAAAATGGCGAACACCGCACGTGCACTATGGGAGTTAACAAAACGCCATAAACGTATCAAATATGTAGACCATAAAGTAACCCGTGTCAGGCCCACGTCGACGTAATATGCTTCAATTTTAGGAATGCGAGCCAATTAGAAACAAAAACAAAAAAAGAGAAATACACCTCATACGATCCACCTCGACTAAAAAGCTTGGTTTGGCTTTAAAGTTTATTTTATTTCAAAACGGATTTGGGCTCAACACATTTGAGCAAATCTAAGCTACCATTGGACATTCACCCTATTAGTATATTATGCATTTTCGAGATTTAAACCCCAAAATAACAAAAAAGGGAAATGCAAGTTAAATAAGTTAGTATTACTCATTTTATCCATGGGCTACATGCACTGAAGTTAGTTCAACTAGTCTGAATTCACGCGTTAATGGGACGGTCGCGATTTTTTCCAAACCGGAAGACGTCTGCTCAATAACATGTTTCAAAAATAGGCGTAAAATCAAAATTATTTTTTGTTAGAATTTACGTTTAAATATAATACGTTTATCTATACCGGTATCACAAAAGCGATACCACATGAGACGACCATAATCTGATCCTTTCCTAATAGATCAGATATCATGCTACAAAACATTCAATTCATCATTAAGATAATGATCTTCGGTTTATTTTGAGATGTACAGGTCTTTGCTCTTGTACTTGGCAGCCATGTTGGATCTGCCAACTTCAAACACTGGCGTTGGACCACTTGGATCCGCATAAATCAAACAATCTATTTGTGATTCTACTGGTCGAAGCGGTTCAAGCCATTTAACAGAATGAAACACCACCACCGTACCCCTCCTCCCTGTATACCATCCTATGTCATTCTTTTAGATGACGTCATTGGGGTATTCGGCATTCATTCGTTTCGATTTCAAAATGTTCGGAAGAAGAGTCAGTCGTTTCAAAATCCAACATTCAATAAAATATTCAGTCAACCGGTGTATATGACTTCGACATGAATTTCTTTCATATCTAACATAATTTTAGATCCATAAAGCTCAGAGTCGATGCACGAGTACCCGGAGAAAACCAAGTATCCGAGCTGGCGACCACCATACCTTCTCACTCACTCTCCCGACAGAACCAAGGATTGAACCCGGGTCGCATTGGCAAAGGCGAGTGGGCTAACCAATACGTGACTCGGACTTCAAGACATTAAAATAAATTCTAGATTGATTACTGATGCATTTGTGTCCTGTCCCATCTGTGGGAAAAGTATTTGGTCATGTCGCTAGTAGGACTCGAAACCATGAGCCAACGGCTGACATAGGTATTCTATCGAATCAAAAAGTGTTCAGAGGGTCTCCAAGTTCAAACGGCGCTCGTCTCTGTGAGACAGGGAGAGAGATGACAAGTGTGTGCCGAGCCGCCGTAGTCTAGTGGTTAGAATGTTCGACTTCGAATCGAGAGGTCCAGGGTTCGAGTCAAAGCCAAGGTACTGTTGGCCCTCCTTGTATTTCAGATGAGACAGTAAAACCCGAGGTCCCGTGTCCCAGTAGGTGATGGCAGTGTAAAGAACCCTCCCTGCTCTACGGTCATAAGTGATGTGCATGGGCAAAAATTGTCGCCCTTCACCAATACACGGTGACGTCTCCACATAAGTGAAATATTCTTGAGTGGAACGTTAAACAACAAAACAACCACCACCAACAAGTGTGTGTTTGTCTTTGATTGGTCCATATTTCCGTCGGTTTTTATAGTGCAATTGCACTTAAACAGCTGGAGAAGGTTTCTTTCAACTTACTATACATCCTAGACTGTTTTACCCTCCGTCTAAGCATAGAGCAAATTCAGCATTACGATAATAACAGTAGACAAGATATACATGTAGATAGGTATACATATACATGTACGAGTCATCTCCACGTCTCATCATCCGGCATNNGATGTTATGTATTTCTGTCCATATCATTCAGACGTTGGTTAGTTGATTGTACTGTTGTTTAACGTACTGTTGTTGGTTGGTTGTATTGTTGTTTAACGTCGCACATGGCACTCAAGTATATGGAGACGTCACCGTGTGCCAGTGAAGGGCGAAAATTGTTGCCTATGCTCGGCACTTATGACCGTAGAGCAGGAAGGTTTCTTTAATGTGCCGATATCTTCTGTGACACGGGACCTCGGTTTTTATTGTCTCATCCGAAAGAGTCGAACACTGAGCCAACTGCAACCGGTGGATTGGGCTCGAACTCCGGACCTCGCGACCAGAAGCCGAATACGCTAACCACTAGGCCACGGCGGCCCGGACGTACAGTTGTTAAACGTTTTGTTTTTCAACGTTGTACTCATTGTATACTGTTTAACGTATTATTGTTCGACGTTCCACCCAACGTACTGTTAATGTTATAAAACGTTTTGTTGTTTAACGTTCTACCCAACGTATTGTTACCGTTGCTAGAACTTCTACCCAGAATTTGTCATTGGGGACGTCACCGTATGCAAAGGTTAAGCCAAATCCAATTGGTTTATTTAGATAAATAGTATTGCTGAACACAATGAAAAGTGTTTACATTTCAAAATGAAAAGTAAATAGTTTTAAGCTTGGTCTGTGTGTTCATAGTATTTTGTTCTGAAATAAGAATGTCTATGACTCCAAAAATTAAAGTAAAGCATGCGCGTATCCAGGATTTTTTCCAAGGGGGTCGATATTTTCCAGGGGTAATTTCTTTGTCTGTTGTTGTTGTTGTTGCGTTGTTGTTTAACGTCCCACTCAAGAATATTTCACTCATATGGAGACGTCACCATGAGCCGGTGAAGGGCGACAAATTTTGCCTGTGCTCGGCATTGCTGGCCGTAGAGCAGGGAGGGTTCTTTAACGTGCCAACACCTACTGTGACACGGGACCTAGGTTTTTACTGTCTCATACGAAAGACAGTCTTTGTCTGTAAGAAGGGATTCATCGCTTTTCGATGTCAAGTGGCCGAGTGTCCGCCCGAGCCACGTGCCTTGGTTGGTATATGATACATAAAAAAATTAGCTGCTAAATCTGCGGGTTTTTGTTTTTATTTTTAACCCCTTACCTTATTACTCTTTTCAAGGTAAGGGTTTTGGAACCATACATTTATCAAGTAAGAATTAGAATTATCCATGCCTATTCCTTTTCGGAGTCTGGCCAAGGGAGCAACCATTTGATCGGTTCTTTAATGCGTGTTTCTCCCCACAATTTTATTTTTGTTCATATACATTATGTAAGTAGTTTTGATTTAAACATACGACTATGGTAGAAAATGTTGCACTTTATTAAATGGTATTCAAAAGGTTTTTGCTAGCTGATGTAAAATGCTGAGCCTACGCACGACTTTTAAATCGTGACCATTAAAATACATGTATATTTATAGGTAAAGAAGAAATTAAAATTAAAAAAACGACAGGTACATGTATATCTACACATATATTGACTTATGCAATCCAATTGTTTTAACAGCCTGTACTAACCTCTTCCTGATTACGATCAAAGTGCAATTAGTTCATGCTTTTCTGTACTACACCCCTCTCTCTGCGTCTGCGATGAATAGGATAAAAAAAAGTACGGAGGCGCGTTCTTGTCACATCTGATTGGTTAGACGTTGGGAAAATGGCTGTTGCTTGATATTGATCCGGTGTTCTGCGCGTGCGCACAGAGAAATTTGACAAGAACTTCAAAAAATCATTTTCGCTGAAAATAGAAAGCAAATTCGAAGATTCAGGCATGTTAGTATTGTTATTAAATTGAAATAGATTACGGTATTAATTAATTATTTGCAGGTTTTTGAATTGCATCATACATGATATTATTTTCATCAAATTCTAAGCGCATGCGCTGTACTGACTAAAATGTCGTATATAACTACATGTAGTTGTCATTTTCCCAGACCCGGACCAAACGGCTGGTGAACACTTCGTTTCCGGGATGCATGGAATTCTTCAAAATAAAGGCGAGAATACGCTTTTATAACGATCACACCGTAGCGATAGAATTTAGGGCACTTTTGACGATTTATAGTAACAAAGATGGGAAGTTCGAAATGAAAGGCAAACACATTTACATGTATTTGCCAAGTAGGGAACCAAAAATCGTAAAATTTATATACAAAATATCTATTATCGTATTGGAATGATCTTCAGTCTACAGAAAAATAAATTTTAAGTGTGGAATGTGTGTATCTGCTATAAATTGTGTGACATGGTGACGAGTCTTTATCCTTTATTCGCGAAACTATTATTTCGCGAGTTTACATATATATGTAACTGAAATATGCTACGTGATTCATCAATGTCGGATAAGAATATAGAGCGAGAAATGTATTTTCGCGAGCAGGTAATTCATTTCGCGAATTTAAAAATCTCGCGAATACATTCAGGTTTAATGTATATGCTTGAAAGATAGTCGAATGCAAGAATTAAAAAAGAATAAACGAAGCGTATGCCTGGATTCGTTGTGACCTAGTTATCTTGGCCATGCCGTTCAACATTCCAAGACATCAAAATAGTGTAGACCCTGTCTAGTTGAGGGGGCTGATTGATTGATCGGTTGGTCACATAGTTTTTCAACGCCCCATTCAAGAACATTTCACTAGTATGTAGACGTCACCGTGTGCCGGTGAAGAGCAACAAGTTTTGTCTCCGCTCGGCATATGACCGTAGAGCAGAGAGGGTTCATTAACGTGCCAACACCTACTGTGACACGGGACCTCGGTTTTTACTGTTTCATTTAAGAGAGAGAGAAAGCCAACCGCACCATGGCTGGGGCTCGAACCCCGGACCTCACGACCAGAAGTCGAACAGGCTAACCACTANNTAACCACTATGCCACGGCGGCCACTATTTTACGCTCTCTTTCCACTGAAAATTACATGTATTGCACATGGAATATAATCTACATTTAGCCAAACACACTGTGTACCGAAAGTCACAAATTGGGGCATTCATTCTATCTTTATTACAGCTCTAGTAACACCAGCAAATTTGGAATCGCTATTTTTACTGTACAGATTTATTTTTGACTACGAAAATGACATCTGAAATCTGAAAGAATTAAAAAAAAAA
>JACSZP010006555.1:1053-19808 GCA_016161895.1 Pinna nobilis | reverse complement strand
ATCTGTCTGCTTTTCTGCAAGAATGGGCTGATGACTTACATTCACATTGTAATTGTTTTTTATTCTCACCATGAGAAAAGGGAAACCAACAGTAATGGCATGCAGGTTCATGTCGGTTTCAATATTTTGTGACGTTTATTACTTAAATGAGTTATAATGGTGTTGTTTATGTATACAGTGGATATGTTGTCTGGAGGTGTAAAAACATTCATGTTGGAATACACAAACTCTACACTAAGTTTATGCAACAGGGGCCACCATTGCTCAGTGGTTAGCAATATGCCTGCCTTCTGAATGCCAGGTCACGGCTTCGAATCTGCATCGTGCTGCCATTCGCTTTCCCTGTCCTTTGGATGAGGCAGTTAAAACTCAGGGATCTTTTACAACAGCACTCGTTTTAACTGGCCAATTCAGCTACCGGCAAAGTTCTATGTGGAACAAACGTGCACAATGATATTTGTGCTCGACATAACGGCATATTCATGTTCCGGCAATGGTCAGTGATTATCGGTATCAAATGTTCATTTTAACATTATGCTTTATTCTATACATTGGCAATTTACCTGAGCTGATGAGAAATCAAGGACAATTTTACCATTGTTACGTAACAGATTAACCGCTTAAGACCCAAAAGGACCCAAAAGGACCCAAAAGGACATCAGATATCAAATTTCTAAAAAACGAACGTGGCCGTTGTAACGAGAGTTCACCGTATTTTCTATCTTCCAACTTAATGATCTTTCACTCATCTGGAGAAGTCACCAAATACATTTACTGCTGAAGGACTTCAGATTTTTAACTATGCTAAGTTAGCATTGTGGACCAAATTGGAGGGAAGGATCTAGGTTGGTGGTATTGTTTCATATCCCATGCAAAAATCTTCCACTTTATATTGAGACGTCACTGTGTGTCGGTGAAGGGTGCAGATTTTGCCTATGCTAGGCACCTATGGCTGTAGAGCAGGGAGGGTTCTTTAACATGCTGACACCTACTTTGACACGGGACCTCGTTTTTACTGTCTCATCTGAAGGACAGGAATAGTTCATCTCAGCACAGCATGAATTTAAACCAACTAATTGTACCTCATGTTCTGAAGTCGAACTTACTAGCCACTGAGGGGCCTCCGTGGCCGAGTGGTTAGCCTGTTCGACTTCGAGCCGAGGGGTCCGGGGTTCGATTCTCGCAGCACCACTCCATGGTTGGCCGTCCTTGTCTTTCAGATGAGACAGTAAAAACAGAGGTCCCATGTCACAGTAGGTGTTGGCACGTTAATGAACCCTCCCTGCTCTATGGCCAGCAGTGCCGAGCACAGGCAAAACTTGTTGCCCTTCACCGGCACATGGTGACGTCTCCATATGAGTGAAATATTCTTGAGTGGGACGTTAAACAACAACGCAACAAGAACAACTAGCCACTGAGCCATGGTGGGCTGAGATGGATCTATAATATGTTGACTGATACTGTAACAAAGAACCTTGGATTTGGCTATCTCAATGAAGGTCATTTCCCAAACACGTTAGATGTCATTACATGAGTGATTCCTGGATTCCGTCTTTATGTAGCTACATGTATATTTACACAAAATAAACCACTTCTTTATGTTTATTTTAAACATTACTACAAATATGTATCCATGTATACATAAAAACCACTTCTAAATGCCAAAATATTTCACATGAACATACAGACTTTATTGTTTGTTTTATTTATCATGCCTTGTGTGTTTGATAAGGGTTTGAAGTAAGTAAGAATTCACTTTGACTTTGGTTTGATCAGGATATTTAACTTTTTGTGACTCAATCCCAAAGAGATCAAAGCTTTTGAGTCTGCTTCTGAAATTTATAACAGACAACAGAATCTTTAGTGCTAACAACAGTAACCTTTTGTAAAAGTACATCTGTTAAGGACCTATGGAGTCATGGTTAAATAGCAAAGACACAAATGTTCTTAATTCTGTGATGAACACTTTATTGGGCACGATGATTCTTAAGAATTTACCTGTCTGAGAATTTTCTCAAATTCAGCCTCTTAAGCATCAGGGCTAAGAATTTATTCAAGTCGGAGAAACTTCTCAACTCTAGCCTCTCAACCGATCAGAATTCAGTATGAGCTGGAGTTGAGAGTAAATTCTCAGATTTAAGTAAATTCTCAACTGTTATGGTGCCAGGTTAACTCAGTACCGTATTTGCTAGATTTGAGAAAATTTTCAGGTTTAACTTGCCTTTGTTAAACTGCTAGGCTTCATTGTATATACATGTTTCACAATTGCCTCCATCAAACAGAAAGTTTCTAAAAAGAGCAGAATGCAGAAGTACATTAATAGGGATGTATATAATTGAAGTTGACGTAACACAATTCACTGCATGCCGGTACATATTTTGTCTTTGAATTTTTCAATTTTTTTTCTCCCTTAACAAACAAGCTAAGTTGGGGAAGCCATGCCTGAAGATTTTGTTGGAAGAAGAATAGAATTGTAATTAAGAATTTAAGAGTTTTGTTGAGTTATTTAAAGAAAGACGTTGCCGTAGACAAAGAAAAGTGAATAGAATAAAAAAAATTTCTCTTTCAGCTTTAAGGAAAACAATGCTAAGAGCGCATCGACAGGCATGGTGTTGGCAGGATGAATGGTATGGTTTAAAACTTGTAGATATCCGAAGACTCGAGAAAGAAACGCAGATGGCGTTAGCTAAGAAAATGGCAGATGTTTCAACAGATGATACGAACAATCACAAAAACGAAAAATTGAGTGACAATAACGTGGACGATGAACTAAAAAATATGACCAGCCAACCGAAAATTCCAGTTTCTGTTTCCAGTGATCAGGTGTGTGGGTCGCCTACATGTTTTAACGACAGTACGAGTTCTTTACAAGATTCCGCTCAAAGGTCGTTGTCATCGACTGGTCTTGCTCACAGAAAGTCTTTGACAAATTCGATGAAGAACAAGTCCGCCGGAGGTATGTATGTACAGACATTTTTGTCGTAAGTGTTGTGATTTAAAAAGAAGAAATTAATTGGCAAGGCTGGCAGTGTTTCCTGTAAATAAAATCAATCTATCGAGAGCATCGCTTTCAGATTGGCTTTCTGTGAGGACAGCAGAACTGGAGTGTATGTGGGATGATAAGCCGTCTATGTAGTGCGTGCTATCGATTTTTTTTTTTTATGTATAAGAAGATTGATTTCAGGTTTGTGTCTTACAGAAGATGGGATTAGTGTTCTATAAAGTTGACAAGATTTACGTTTTTTTTATCATTGTGTTTTACTTGCTCACATTCCTACTTTAGCTTGGAGAATTTACCTATATATGTATTTATCTTCTTGTTTTTTAAATAATCGTTGCAAGGTTGCTGATAGTAATTTACATTTTTTTTTTTATCTGGTTTCCCTATTTTGCATTTCACAGTATTACATTTGCATTTTATCTCAGGTACAATATGTAGAAGTTCATATCAGAGTTAACATTTTCATGTATGATCCTTTTTGGGTCTGAATTTTACTAAAAATATATCCCCCAAAATGGGTAATCGATTCCTTTGCATCTTTGAATTTTAGCTGCATCAATATTCAGGATTCAAATTATTCGGCATTATGCTGAAGAATTAACCCTACTCTGTCATGGATCTTAAGAATGCAAAGGCTAAACTATGTACACATGTAGTAGAGAGACCATCTTAAGGTTGGGAGATTGCTAGTTTGAGCCTCGATGGAGGTGACTGGTTTTTCCTGTCCTACAGATGGAACATTAAAAACCGAGGTCGTGTGTCACATGCATAAATGACATTTTTGTAGCAGCTGGCTTTTACTGCCTTTAGGATGGGACATAAAAAAACTGAGGTCCTGTGTCACAGTAGGTGTCAGCACGTTAAAGAACCCTTCCTGTTCAATGGCCTTGAGTGCGAAGCATAACCCAAACTTTAAAGCCCTACATTAGTATTTAGTGATGTCTTCATAGGAGTGACAAATTTTTTGAGTAGGAGGGTAAACAACAGTAACTGAAGTTCATGTGAAAGGTCAAAAAAGGTCAATGAACTCCCATTCTTTTAGTTTTATTCAGTTGCACAGAAAACATTTGTCTTCTGTGTAATACAGCTGCTACTCAGGTTAAGTACAATTTGAAAACCGTATTTAATCTATTAAGGGCACCAAAATAATTTGATTAGATACTTGAAAAAGTCAGACAGGCTCTTAATGAAGTAGTGCGCTTATGATAGTGAATACAGTACAAGTAATACGTAAGACAGCTTGTGTTTCTGTCAGATTACTATCAGCCAGTGGTTTTCTTAATAATCTCCTGTACTTTAACATACATGTAGTAGAGTTTATTCATAAACATAAATATTCCAATTCTGTGTCAAGTTTTTGAGATAAAAAAGAAAAATAAACAAAACAAAAAAAAAAGAAAAGAAAAGAAAAAAAAAACGAGTAAATGAATTTCATATTCTTCCTTTGCTTTTTCCTTTAGGCTCGTCTCGAGACATATCAGCGTCCAGAATGTTTGAGAGCCTGGAACAATTACAGGAATCGAGTTCTGATGAGGAGATATATTTTGACGCTAAAGGTATGAGCACAAGAATGTTGAATGAGGATTTTTTTAAATACCGCCCTCTCCTTGTCCCTTGCCTTGTTTTTATGTTGAAATATACACCCATCAGCTGATCCAGATATAGGGAAGACTTTCAGAAATATGCTTCAAATCTTTATAATTAAAAGAAGTGAACTATAATTTTATCCTCTTTTAATTTGGCAAAAGGAAAAACAGGTATTTTTCTTCAAGACATGCATACTGTGAATCTAGAAATGTTTGCAGTACTTAAGTAACTTAAGTAATCATATAATTTTTCACGACATTATATTTTCGCGTATATGAATGTTTACTTAATAGTTTATGCTACATGTATATGGCGCATGCTAATGTTAGGTTACAATGTAGGATAAATACGTGAAAAAAAATTCTGGCAAATAAAACTGGATCTACAGTAATTAATATTGTTTTATGACCTTTCTCTTAGCTATATTAAAAAAAAAAAAAAATTATCATTATATCCCAGATGTTGTTTCACAAATCTATTTATAAGAAAATTTAGCTGCTGCCAGGTCAACTTGTGATCAGATGATCGTCTGGTGGTCAGGGGTCAAGAGGTCAGGGGTCAGAAGGTCAGGGGTCTGAGTCCATTACATATATGTATGTTTCCCAGTTTCTTGTTATTCAGATAAGATAGTAAAGACAGCTGGATTTATGTCCAGAATTGGCTAAGCAAAATGAAAATCCCTTGCTGCATAGGTAGAATTTCTTAGCATAGGTAAAATTCCTAATTGGCATAGGACAATTTTTGGTACAGGTAACTATCAATGGCATTGGTAAAAATTCTTAGCACAGGTAAAAATCCTTAGCTTAGGTAAAAATTTGTGGAGCTTGCTTCATATCACCATACTTGATAGTCAAGCCTTGTTAATCTTGACACTTTACCATACAAAGAAAATTTATCAGGCACAGAATTTTCAAATTGTATTGTTACATGTGCATATGATGTATGACAACTGCAACATAACTGTAGAATTATTGCGCATATAAATTTGGATAAGACATTAGTTTCCAGACTTTGGACAGTAATTCAGGCATATCTAAACTTTATTTCCTATAACAAACATCATTAGCTACATGTACATGTATCAAGAATCGTTATTAAAACATGCTAAAAATACTGGGATACAGGTGCTGTTATATTCATCAGAAATTCATTTTCAAGGCTTGGCCATCATGTTTTTCCTGATTTTTATTTTTTCAGCCCCTTAAATCAGATAAATTTCATCTGAGTGATGGATCTGAACTAAGAATAAACTAGTAATAACAAAAATATACCTAACCCGCAATCAATGGTACTTATCAGGAAAGATAATGCACTTGACCACCCCCTCAATATACAGTTTAAATCCAGAAAAAATCTGTCAGCTATTTATAATTCGTGAAGGGTAATATGGTTTATGTACTCCCAAAAGGTATGAAATCAGATTAGTATTATCAAATAATTCCAAAATTGATTGGTTATATCTAATTATAAAGATAACAATTTTACTTTGGTCTCTTGGGTTTGGTACTTGTTGATGCATAAATAGCAAGAATCCAATTTTCTGTGAAATCGGAGAGAACTATAATGCCCTTGCTTTCCTGCTTCTAGCTTGCCAGTGGTTATCAGTCCATAAAAATATAGCCAGATTTTTTTATTCACACCTGCCCCCATTATCATCCTTGCCTTAATTGAATCGTTTTCCAATTTTGATGAAAATCTACCAGGACACTTAAATTTACAGGCGGATAGAATATTTAGGACAGATGAGTGCCTCGTTTTGCTTTAGTTCCTTCAGTTACAGGAGGATGTAAGAATTATGTACTGTAAATCCAGTAATATTTGCGGGAATTTTATTTTCGCATAATTACGCAGGAGCACTCACTCGCGAAAATAAGGTCCTCGCTAAATACAATAACCTGATATTAAAATGCATCAAACAACACAAATTATTAACTTAAATTCACAAGCGCGAAAATAAAGTATCGCGAATAATTATATGACCATTGATTCGCTAAAATAAGGTTCCGAGAAAATTTCTGGATTTACAGTAATAAGTAAAGTGAACTTCGAAAATAGCAAAGTCGGGAACCACCAATTTCGGGTAATAATGAACAAACTCTGCGAGTCCCATGTGTTTACTTCTAATGTTTATAAAACCTGAAGCAACGAAACTCTTGATATAGCAAAGTTGATTTACCAGTCCCGATGCTTTCGTTATAAGTGAAGTTGACTTATCAGGTATTTCCCCCTTTCAAGAAAGTAATACTTACTCTGTGTTTCTTTGAGGGGAGAAGGGGGGGGGGGGGCTAAACCACATTATATACATTTACAAAGTTTATAATATTCTCACAGATTAACTTAAAACTGAGCTATTCTGCCAATATACTGAAAAACAGTGGAGGTAACACCACTCGTAAGAAAGGGGACTTGTCTAGTTTCAGTCCAGCTAGGCTCAACTCTTTATAGGGAAATTTCTTGATTCTAACAGTCTTTATATCTGGAACAGCTGAATGCATACACATGTTTGCTCATGCATGTCCCTGTCCATTTTGTTGTAATTTTTCTCTACCTAAAAGAAAAATGTCGTTTTTTCCCAATGAGACATTTACTTTTTGACATTGCACTTTTTTACCGATGTCGAATTTCGTCTTTTTTCTTTTTTTTCTTCAATTAAATATACAGTAGAATTTGTCTTGAGAGTTCATCCCTGAACATTTGGAATGAGGTCTTTCAACTCGTTACCCCTGAAAAATAATGGACTCTTCATTTTACCATTGGTTTAGGTGAATCCAAACATGCTTTTAAGGGTGAATGAGTCGAGCCAGTTGGTCTCAAAGAGGTTTTGAGATCTTTTGTGGCTTTGTGGTACCATAAGGTCATGGGTTCAAGCCCTCTTAATGGAAAAAGCTGGTTATCCTTTTCTTTGGTTTAGACAGTGAAACTGGAAGTCCCTTGTCATGGTAGATGCTGGCACTTTTAGGAGCTGTCACTGCTCTGTTAACCAAAGTGTTAAGCATGGGCCAAAATTTTAAGCCCGTCATTGGCATTTGGTGACGTCTCTGTATGAGAGAAATATTCTTGAGTGGGACCTTAAACAGCGGTGCAACAACCAGTGAAAAAGGTTTTGTTAAGCAGATATATCCCATAAAACTGTTTCTTGTTATCTCCAGAAGTAATTTCTCAAGACATTATAGTCTCTGATGTTACAGTTCTCTCATGGGGGCATGGCTCAGTGGTTAGCCTGTTTGGCATCAGATTGTCTGCTTGAATCTGCATTGCACTGCAGTTAGCTGTCCTTGCCCTACTGACGAGACAGTAAGAACCTGGGTCCCATGTCACAGTACATGTAGGTGCTGACAAGTTAAGGAACCCTCCCTGCTCTCAATAGCTATAGGTGCTGAGCATAGGTAAAATTGTGTTACCCTTCTGGGGCATACACCGGTGTCTCTTAACATTCTTGAGTGGGATGTTTACCAACAGTTCTTCCATGATAAATTTCCTTAGAACATGGGATCTCGCCAGGCAGGAAGTCTCTTATGATAGTGGTCTTTTTAAAAGGGATTCTGTCAAGACACAGTTTACTGTATATTTTGAGCTGATATCACATGACATTATTACAGAGCATGTCATACAATTTAATTAGATCACAGTCATAGTTAGAAAGCAATTTTGTTTTGACTAGTTCTATAAAATAAATTCTTTGCATATATTGTATACTTATTTTCTTATTTTATTTTTTTTTATTGCATCCCCATTTGTATTATTTGAGATAATGCAAAGACATTTAAAAATGTGACATTCAACAGATTCAGAAATAGCATAGGAATAGGTAAATGTATTTGAAAGGGGACAGAGTGTTTTTGTTTTTTTGTGTTTTGTTTTACTTTACTGATTCTTATTTGTTTTATAATGCCTAATTTAGATCCTGTTATCAAATTTTCGGATGTTGTCCCTTGCATTATCTTAATCCAATCTTGTACAGTCAGACCCTGACATGTAGCGCCATCTTGTGGAGATTTGTTTCCAACTTCTATCAGCTGACAAATTTATGCAAGTGATCAAACTAGAATATACTGAAAAATATTTCAAACTTTCTTCATCTTCAAGTCATGTTGATGAAAAGAATGTTTCATGAAGATAGCAATACAGAAAACCAAAAGTAAATTTCCCACAAGGGAATTTTTCATGCATTTTCAGCGATTAGAGCCTTTTTTGGTACTGGTGCCCCACACTCCGGGTTTAACTGCACATATATTACAGTCGGGCTCCACTAATCCATGTGCTTTTAATTGGGAAGCTTCAGCCCATGGATGAAATTTGAAAAATCGTAAAATTTTGTTGTCCAGCTTTCATGTTTCACTAATATCTGGATGCTTCATTTATCCGGACAGTACACTTGCGAACAGATGCATTTGGATTAAGGAGGCTCCATCAAACATAAATTTTTATCTCTCATTTGCTTTTTCTGTTGATTTTTCCTTGCGTCTCTTTTCACAAAGAATCTTGTGATAAAAATAATTGGTAAGTCAAAAGCGCATGAAATTTTGATATTGAATTAGTATGGTCCACAATCTGATTTATACATGTATAATTCAGGAAAATTAGATTTTATCATAAGTGGTCATTATTTTTCATTAAATACAAAATATGTTAAACTGAACATTTTTTCACTTATTGTTAAGAGAGATTTTAGTCATAAGATTTTTTTGTGAAAAGAGCCCATTATCTTTTACGCATGATTGTTTTAGCTGTTGTTACTTGTTGTTGTTACTATATATACACACATAGGATACAATAGCTCAATGGACGAGATGCAGTTCTGGTCAGATGAAGGGTCTGAGATACCCACCTCAGAGTCGGAAGGTAGGTCTCATGTCTTCAAATTACAGCAAGGTTTACATTATCATTGCCCATCTCTTATTATACCCCTGCATACAAAATAGGGGGGGGGGGTGGTTACAGGAATCACCCTGTTTGTCTGAGGTTCTGAAAGCAGATTTCTCTTACAGTACAAATGTACATGTAAAAGGGATAGGACATCTATATTTCATACATACCTTCACCATATCTAGTATTACATTTTGATACCATGATATTTGACTTCTTTGAACTTGAAATTTGACATCAGGAAAGAAAAGGGAGATGGTTATTTGGTTCCATTAGCTTCACTTTAGATAGTTACAGGTCAAGTTTGTCTTTTTCCATGGTTACCTATACTTTAAAATGAGTTATTGCCCTTACAAGGAAATTTGGTTGTCTCGACTTTTGGCCATGCTTTAAAATATGAAGCTTAAATCTGGTGTGCCATTTTATTAGGGGTAGTAATTAGGTCAGGTTCCACTTTGGTTATGGTTGACCTACTTTTACATGTCAAGTTCTTGCCTATTATAGGAAATAGGTTCATGTCGGTAAGGGATATATATGGCAAGAATTCAAAATGTTGTTGATCATGAAAGACTTATTCGGAATACCAATATTTTGAACTTCAGAAGTGTCAGAGAAAAAAAGAGAATTTAGAGATTGAATGAAAATGAAAGATAGACAAAAAGGAATTAATGCAGGACTGTTCAAGAAATCCCAGGTTCCACTGGAGTGAGTGAATGCTAGATTCATCTCATCCCCCACCCCACCGTTCCAAGTTTCCACTAGTCAAACTCAATTTTCATCAATGATACATGTATCTCAATACAATGTACAAATGAAAATAGCCATTGTGAAATTTCTTATGACGGTTTATCATGACATGGAAAATCTGATTTCATGGCAAATGAATTGAATGAGTTTTAGCAATTTGATTGGTTAATGCATATGTTTAAGATGTCTGTAGAAAGATTTTGAACCAATCACAGAGTAAAGTAATAACAAGGCTTGTTCACTGTTGGTGAGTTTGCAAATTTTTGTACGTTTGCAAGTTCAATCACTTCCATCATGCTTGACCAGGCAAAACACATTCACGCCTATTCCAAGCTTTTCTGACACCCTCGTCCATTTTATATGACATTAAATTTGTTGGTTTGAATAATGATTTCAGATATTAAAAAAAAAGGTGAGAGAAAAGGTGGGTATAGAGCTATACAAAGAGGAGTGACTCTCTTTCACCTTTTGATCTAATTACTTTGTTCTACAGCAATATGCCAAAAATTTATGACTAACTTCAATTTTCCAATTGTTTTCTGTTTATACAATCAACCATACCCTAGATTAGAAGAATAACTTTAAAAAAAGATTATCTCATGTAGGAAGTTGGTTGGCTGTATTGTAACATTGTTTTTTTAACGTCCCACTCAAGAATATTTCATTTATATGGAGACATCATCATTCAGTGAAGGATGACAAATTTGGCCTACATGTATGCCCAGCACTTACGGCGTTTGAGTGTGGAGGGTTTTTCAGCATGCCAATGAACACCTACTGTGAAACAGGACTTGAGGTTTTTACTGTCTCATCCTTGGGATAGGGACAGCCAACCACAGCACAGCACAGATTTAAACCCATGACCCCATAATCAGAAGGTAACCATGGTAACCACTGAGCCACAGTTGCCCCATGTAGGAATTTAGTAATGGGAAATTTATGTTAGTCCATAAACTTTTGGCAATGTACTGTACATATGTTGAAAGAGTGTTCTTTGCTTAACTTCACTTCTTTTGTTGATTTATTTTTCTGTTGTGTCTTATGCCATACTTGATAATTTTCTAGTTCAGTGTTGGATCCTATATTTTTGATCGGTAGAGGCAAAGTGCCTACTTACATCATGCCTGACTTTTGGCTTTTTGCTAGCAATATTTGGTCAAATCTTTTTTTAAATTAAGATAATTTAAAGGATTACATGTAAGTTGATTTAATGCTTTGCTGACAAGAGGTGAAAGATCATTTGACGTAATTTGCAATTTTCTAACCAGCTCTACCACTGAGCCATAATAATAGTGAATTCTCACAGTAGTATAAGTGCAATGTCACATTGGTGGTTTTGAGAAACCTAGGATATGTGAATCATGTACTGTGGATTCACATTTCGCTTGATTTACTCACCATACAATCTGTGTTAGTGTCTGAGTGGTGGTTTTGAGAAGTGTAGGATAAAATGTGAGTCATGTGCTGTACTGGATTCACATTTTGTCTGATTTGCTCAATTTCAGATGTAAGTAGTGTTTTAATTGTAATTTCTAAAACAAGTGCCAGATTAGATTGTGAATCATGTAAGGTTGATTCATATTTTGCCTGATTTGCTCGCATGTACTGCAAGTTTTCTGTAATGTTTGAGCAGTGGATTTGAGAAGTGCAGGATTTGTGAATCATTTGCTGTTGATTCATATTTTGGCTGATTTGCTTAATGTACCATGTTAGCAGTGTTTGAGTTGTTTTTGTTTAAACAAGTGCTAGATTAGATTGTGAATCATATGCTGTTGATTCACATTTTGTCTGATTTGCTTACATGTACCACAAGATTTCTGTAATATTTGAGTAGTGAATTTGAGAAGTGCAAGATACATGTATGTGAATCATGTGCTGTTGATTCACATTTTGACTGATTGGCTCACTTTAAAATGTGTTGCTTTCTGATATTAGTGTAATGTCTTTCTCAGAAGTGGAGGATATGTGAATCAAGTGCTGTTGATTCATATTTTATATGATTTTCTCACCCATAAGATGTGTGAAGTGTTTGAGTATTGTTTTTTTTTTAATTATTACTTTTTCAAAAGTGCAGGATAAGATATGAATCATATGCTGTGGATTCATATTTTGTCTGATTTGTCCGCCATGTGTAGAGTCTGATTCGTCTTTTTTTTTAGTGCAGGGGTATTATGTGAATCGTTTCCTGTTGATTCACATTTTGTCAGATTTGCTCACTATAAGATATACATTTGTATTTAGTGTACAAGTGGTGTTTTATTAGATACAGGATATGTTTTGTATGTGCTGTGATGTAAATTTTGTCATAGTCTGAGTCAGACATTTGTATTAGGTCTCTGTGTGTGTGTGTGCTTGTGTTTTTGCACCTGTGTCTTCACATGAACCAAAGGTAGTAAGAACTTCTGCTCCTTTGAATTATTTTATGCTATTTAGAAGTGTTACTTTCCTGATGATTTTTAGAACTCTGCTTATCTGTTACACAGCCCTATAAATCCTGTTTTTTGTTTCTTCTCTTTCCGTTTGTAAGATCAACGATAATATTTACCTACTCACTGGTAGAGATAGAGATGATTACAAGTTATTCAGGACTTGCATACTTCTTTAAGCCTCACCTGTTGGCAAGTTACAGATTATTCCGGACTTGAATACTTTTTTAAACCCAATCTGTCGGTAAGTTACAGATTATTCAGGACTTGCATACATCTGTATGTCCCCGTAGGCAAAAATTCAGGGGCATCTACCCTACTAACACCTACTGTGACACGGGACCTCGAATTTTTGCGGTTTCATCTGAAAGACAGGGACAGCCCACAGTACCTTGACATCATTTGAAAAAGATACAGTATAATTTCCATATTGATAGCCTTCCATTCTTGTCCTATGACAGTGTACTATAACTACACTAAGTGTAAAAATGCTTACGTGTATCTCCAACCTTAGACATTTCCTTTCTATAGGTTTACATACTTGAGCACACAAAAATTTTGCTTTTCTGTGATTCTAATTGTCTTAACTTAAGCTTTGTTTCAATACTAAGTTGGAGAGCTGGATGGCTTTGTGGCAGGGTGCATAACTTCAGACCTTAAAATCATGGGTTCAAGCCTTGGCATGGGCGACTGGCTCTTCCTGTCCATTTTATGTTTGTGCTACTTGGTACAGAAAAAGAGGACATTGACAGTCAAATTTTTTTTATGGTCAAATCTAAATAGATTGCTAGCATATAAAGAATTTTTTCAATAGTAATGTTTGTTTGTTTGTTTATTTGTTTTGTTTTGTTTTTTATTTTCTTCATCTACATTGTAACCTGTTTTAAGAGACCATCCAAGGGATCAAGCCAAAAGGGTCACATATGACAGGTGGTCTCTTAATTCAGGTGATTTATAAAGGAAAAGGCCATTTTGGGAACCGCACATTTACATGTAGGTCACATAAGACAGGTAGTCCTTTAATTCAATGGGTTACTAAGGCAGGTTAAACTATATACATATCAGACAAATATTTTTACCTGCATCTTTGCATGATGATATTATAGCGTCATTAGTTTCTTTTTGATGTATGCATGAAAATTAAGTTTAGTTTTGTTTGACGTTGATCCCATTTTTTATATATTTTGTGTCCTGTTATTATATCAGTTCAGCAAGTTGTACATGTACATAATACAGTCAGCATGAAAGTGCCAGAGCAAAATTTTAGTTAGTTAGTATAGCCTGTCTCAACAGACCATAGTCATGGAAATCTGCTCTTGTAAAAGACAGGTGATCATTCAAGGCAGGTGTAGTTGAAAATTGTATGACAAATTGTTTCTCCATAACTTTTTATTTAGCCAGGTCCTCATAGGTGTTCCTGTATTTTGTAGATAATAGACCCTTTCACTGTAACTACGATCCTATCACTTCTGTTGGTAAAATGATACAGATTTTTCTTGGAAAATGATGTCAAGGAATAACTAGTTACTGTAGCAACATCTACATGTATGTCTTTGCGAGTGGCTGTATCGTTTTGCCGACTGAAGTCGCAGGACCGCAGCTACAGTAAAAGGATGTTTTGTTATTTATTTTTTTTTGCGTGAGATTTATCAGTCCCATTGCACACAACTATTATCTTTCATGAGATTTATCAGTCCGTGATTTATTTCAGACGAAGAGAGAGAGCGTTCGCCCCTGGTGAGGTCATCTTCTATTGATCTTGTAACGAGTGGTGATGAATATGCAGATGCCGTATCAACAATGTCCAAAGAATACACTGGTAAGTGGTTTTTCTTGCATTGCCCAAACTTCTGCCAGTCCCCTCAATTCAGAATCAGATTTTATGCCTTTTTCAGGTAATTTTGGGGAAAATGCTGTTGGCAAATCTATTGGATTTTTTAGCATGAATTCCTGTTAAATTGGGAAAAATATTTTACATGTCATGTATGTATATTTCCTGTAAAATACATTTTTGCTTTGTATCACTTTGAAAGGCTGGCGAATACCATGCAGAAATAACTCACGTACTTTTGAATATTTTGGCCAAATTATGAAAAACACATGTATTTTGCATTGGGAAAGAATCTCAATACTGGCCTCACGGGAACTACAGAATAAGGCGTGAATTTGGTGGCTTGTAGAGTGGAACCATGCTATTAAGACCACTAATGTGATTGGCTAAAGGCACATTTACACATATCCGTTTTTTCTCGTCCGCTTCCGCACCCGTCGTCCATCATCAGTCATGTGTGTACACACTTGTACGTCAAAATATATCAAAATAAACATAGTTGTAGGCGAGATCAACCTCCAAGGTACCCTTGACGTCTTGATTACCGTCCGCACCTGCACCCGCTTCCGTCAAAAATCGGTCTCAGATGGATTTGTGCGGAAGCGGGTACGGAAGCGGGTGCGGAAAGGTTTGTACATTTCAAATGAATCATGTTGATTCCATTTAGATGGATGACGGGTGCAGATGGGGACGCAAAAAACGGATAGGTGTGAACGCACCTTAAATTTGGTCATATTAGTGAGGTGGTCTTATGAGTGAGGTCCATATAACCAAGAATTCTGATAGGCAGACTATATTTTGATGGTTTCCATAGCAAGATGGTCTCATCTGGCATTTTTTTTTTATTTATTTGTAATTTTGAAATCTTATCATATCGGAACTTTGAAATAAGACCCCACTGAAATAAGGTTGCTGATAAAAGGGTAGAAGAGTTACAATTGAGGGAAGAGTGCTTTAACCCTTTCAACTCCAAGTATCAGAATGGTATGCTCTTTTCCATTGTCTTAGACCAGTCCATTATGGTCAGTTGTGTTGAAAGGGTTGAGAACACATATTTTTGAAAATTTTTCAAATGTGTACTATTTGTGCTTTCATTATAGATGAGTATCTAAAACAATTTTGAATTTAAAAAAATGGCCAATACAGATAGTGATTAAACTTTCAATATAAGAGGGGGGGGGGCACCGCTGCCTAGTAGTTAGGGTATTTGCCTTCTGACTTTTAGGTCGTGGGTTCGAATCTGAGCCATATTGTCTTTTGGATGAGGGCCCATGTCACAGTTGGTATTGGCAATTAAAAGAATCCTCCCTGCTCAACGGTCACATGTGCCGAGCATGGGCAAAATTTGTTGCCCTTCATAGGCATACAGTGACGTCACCATATAACCAGTGAAAGTTTCTTGAGTTTAACATCAGATATCAGTACAACCGTTCCAACCCGGTATAGATAGGGCATGTATTATGATGAATAAGGTATATGAGATTCAAATGTGAGAGCAGGCTGTTTTGTCTTCCCATAAATTTGGATAAAAATGTAGCAATTTGAGGAGTGGCATCTCACAGTATGATTAGAGGTCATACCCGCTACTAGATTTGTCATGTTGGCATCATAAACAAGTCATTTATTTGAGAAATGTGTTCCTTGCACTCCCTCACTTGTTACCACCGATGGTTTATGGATCAGTTCTGTCATGATGGAAAGCTGCAGTTAGAACAACAGTGAACTTGCCCAGACATAGATTTATAAAGGTTCAGTGAGGTTTGATGCTTTTTATGCCAATACAATTTGAACCTAATCTCAATCATTTCCTGAAGTAATTGGTAAATTCTTGCTGGAGGAATCAGTCTGAAAGAAAGAAGAAAAGACAGTGAGTGACCCCAAAATTTTTTTGAAAACCTCTCATTGATTTGCTCCCACTGCCCCCTCCCCAAGACTTGATGTTTCAGTGGGAGGGGGAAGTGGGGGGAAATATAGTTTTTTTTTAGTCTGCATGTTTAGGTGTCTGCCTGTGTCTTGACAAAACTCTTGTCATATTATAGAAGTAACCTTCTGTTTGGTGAAAATCAGATCAGAATTAAATGTCCCTAGAGGGGCCTCTGTGGCTGAGTGGTTAGCGTGTTCTACTTCTAATTGAAGGGTCTAGGGTTCGAATCTGCACAGAGCCACTCCGCCGTTGGCCTTCCCTGTCTGTCGGATGAGATGGTAAAAATCGAGATCCTGTGTCACAGTAGGTGTCGGCCAGTAGTGCCGAGCAGAGGCAAAATTTGTCGCCCTTCACTGGAACACGGTGACGTCTCCATATGAGTGAAATATTCTTGAGTGGGACGACAACAACGCAACAACAACAACATGTACCAAGAACAGTCTTATATTAATGTGTTAATTTGATGACCATTTATCAAGGGGTCGTGCCAATAAGTTATAGACTGCTCATAGTAGAAAATCATTAGAGAGACTTAATGAATAAACAAGAATAGTCTTGAAGAATGTCTGAATTTTTATGCTATCAGTGTTAGGGGTTACACATGTGAGATGGTCTTCATATTAGGTGAAAGTCATTTGGCAGATCAGAATAACATTGAATAGTCATAAAAATAGTCTAAATGATGGTCTTTTTTGCTGAGAGCCATTCAAATGAGTTGGTCATAAGGCAAGGTTGCAGTCTATGCTGTATTTGATAATACTAAAAAAAGATGTGACCCACTGTTTACCATGTATTTTTCAGTCCCATGTAGCCCAGGCTACATATTTTCATACTCATAAATATACATACATATATGATATTTTGCAGATTTGAAATGCATATATGATACTTTGCAGATTTGAAATGCTATTCTATGTGAGTCTACCTAATATTAGCTTTGAGCCAAATTGTTCTCACTATAACACCAAAACAAGTGTCAGTAAATTGACTGTTGTTTACCGACACTTCTTGTATTTCTACGATTTATTGGAATTTTAATTACTCTTGACGTTTTCCTTGTTACGCTATCAGGAAGTGTTTGTCATACTTCATATATATGTGTATAACGCTGTCGTATCAAATAACACAAGATTATTGATCTACACTTTTATAAAATGGAGCTATCTTATATGCTTTTGGCAGTTCGTCTTCAGATTCATCAACCCATATCTACTGGCATTGTAACAGCTTATATTGGCATGATTTTGAATCCAAATATGCAGTAAAATGTAAATGCCTCTATGTAGCAATAGAATATTAAAAAAGTATCCAGTAAATGATAACTATTTGTAATTTTCGGGGCTGCCATGACCTAGTGGTTAATGTTTTTGTCTTGTGGTCGAGAGATCCGAGGTTCCCGAGCCTCACTACGGTTGCCTCTTCCTGTCTGTCAGATGAGACAGTAAATCCCACTGTGTCGCACTAGGTGTCGGCATGTTAAAGAACCCTCCCTGCTCTACAGCCATAGGTGCGGAGCACATGCAAATTTATCAACAATTACAACAACAAGTTGTAATCAATGTCAAAATGTTACTTGGTATACCTCGTGCAGTGGAACTTCGCTTAAATGCTCCCTCCCCTCACTTAGGAGATAACTTCACGATACAGATCACACAAAATGTTGGTTAAAATATCATTTTACGAGGCTTTTTCAACCTCAGTTAGGAAACCACCTCACTAATCAAACCCGTTTTAGCTGGTCTTTTGGGTGGTCCTAATAGTGAGGTTCCTTAACCATACTCCATTTTTAAAAAAAATAATTCTCAAGATAGAGTAATTTACTTTTTTACCAATTTCTTTACAGTATACAGTAGAGTCGATCTATAACGAATCGGCTTAAAGCAAATTCAGTGCTATAAAGAAGAGGAATAAAATCCCCAAAAGAATTGCTATTTGTCTATTTATGTAGTAAATTATGATGCTTAAAACGAAGGATGCCTATAACAAAGTCAAAAGTCAATCCCCTTTGACTTTGTTATAGACCAACTCCACTGTATACTCAGCAAAGTTGTTATTTTTGTTTGTTTGTTAGACAAACCTTATACATAAGAAACTTTCATTCATATGGTGATGTCACTGAATGACTGTGAAGGCCTCCAAATTATAATTTGGCCAATGTCCAGCACCATTGAACAGTGTTAGCATATCAAAGATCCTAAACTGTCCAATGGCCCTGAGCACCACACATTCAAAATACAGTGGAGTTCATCTATAACAAAGTCAAAGGTGATTGACTTTTTACTTTGTTATAGGCATCCTTCGTTTTAAGCATCAGAATTTACTACACGTATACATGTAGATAAATAGTCATTCTTTTCGGGGAATTTATTCCTC